>JAQGBA010000524.1:0-31566 GCA_034698125.1 Prionchulus punctatus | reverse complement strand
ATTCTTCCTGCAAAAAGTCACTCAGTTCTTCTAGAGATCGAGGCATTCGACGTTCCACCCTGGTCTTAATGATATTCGACAAGTTTTCGATGGGGTTTAAGTCCAGGCTGCATGATGGCCAATCCATGACATTGATTTGGTTGTCAGCAAAGAATTTATTGGCAACGCTCGCTGTATGTTTGGGATCATTGTCCTGTTTTAGTCTCCAACGCTTCCCAAACACAGACTTGGCACTATCTAGGAGTTTGATTTTTAATATTGCACAGTAATATGGGGCGTCCACGATACCAGTAAAGGTATGGAGGGGTGTTAAACCTCGGACTGAAAACCCACCCTTGGAAGCCAAAGCTGCCACATGACTAGACTATAGTTGTCAAATGAATGGACTTAGTTGTCAAATGAATAGACAATAGCTGCCACATGAATGGACTATAGTTGTAAAATGGATGGACTATAGTTGCCACTTGAATAACAATAATTAGGATACCCTATGGCCTTCACTGGCTTTCTTACTCATCACTGTTACAGTAACCATGGCATAGTAATTGCAAATCAGCACAAACAGAATTCTTTTACTTTTAGTTATCAACTCTTGTAAATAATTTTCAAAAATAATTCGAAAATATTCTGAATGTCAAAAATATAAACCCAAATGGCACAAATTAATGTTATTTCCGTGATAACTTTAATTGTAACTATTTCTTTAACGTTTTCGATGATTAGTAAGGTGTAATCTTTTATAAACAGTGAAACATGATAAAAAACATTGTGAATAGCTTCATTCACATCACGTGGTTTCATCAGCCAAAGGACTGAAATCCATAGGAAAAGAAAAATATAAGGCCAACCGTTCAGTCCTAAATAAAACAAGTTATCAGAAAAATAATGTCTCACAGCAAAAGTAAATGGTAATTGGATGAGTTAAGAGGATAGTTGCCCATTGGATGGAACTTAGTTCTTGAATGGATGGATTACAGTTGCCACATCAATGGACTATAGTTGTCACTTGGATAGACTATAGTTGCCGTATGAATGGACTATTTATAGGGACTATACTTGTCAAATGGATGGACGAAAATTGATTGGACAGAACACATAAAAACAAACTCTAAAGGAAAATTACCATCTCTTTCCCGAATAAGCTTTTCAAGATGTTGCTGAAGCCGAAGAATATCGTCGTACGTCGCGTATGTCTAAAAATAAAAATAAATCGGCGTGTAAGGAAACATTTGGCGAACAGAAGTTTACTGCGCGCACTGAAAGAGATACGGGTCAAATCAGGAAGCAAGCTCTCAACCAGTAAACGCTGACAGGAAAGGTGCAATACAGTTAAAAAATAAGTCATAATCTTACAACGTTCGCGACGTCATGCTTCGGCGGCGGCGGCGTCGTGTCGTCGGCGGCGGATGCGACCGATGCAACAAATTAAGACGACGATCGTTCGTCCAAATTTATTGCTCTTTAGTAAACTGCACGACAGTAAAACAGCGGCGAAAAAAGAAAACGCTACTAGAAAACAAAACAGTAAATGATTAGTGACCAGTGACACCAGTAGTGAACATTGACTATAGTTGTACAGCGACTATAGTTGTCCAGTGCTATCTATATTTGTAACATCAATTTACCGGTCCAGTAACTGACCATACTAGTCCAATGACTAGTTGTCCGTTGGTTTAATTATACAGACTATAGTTGTCCAGTGGCTATAGTTGTCCAGCGACCTCTATACTTGCCCTGTTCAATATACTTGTACAGTGACAGTGATCTTAACCTAGGGACTACAGTTGTCCAGTGACTAACAACGGTTGCACAATGACTATAGTTGTCCAGCGCTTATAGTTGTTCATTGACTGCAGTTATTCAGCGACTATAACCTTCGACTATAACTGTCCAGTGCCTATAGTTGCACAATGACTACAGTTGATTCGTCGACAGGCAAAAAACTAGACATCGGTCGTCCGATTTTGCCTCAACGATTAGGGCCTCATCGCGCAAAAATAAAAAACACAAAACAACTTTTTACCGTCGTTTCGATCTTGACGAATGGCTTGAATTTCCAACGGCGATTCGTCGTAATCGCATCGACTTTTCGGAAACGTCGCTGACGGCTCGTTATTCTCCGATTTGAGGATTTCACACAATTCTTTAACGTCACGCCGAAGTTTTTCGTTACTTTCACGAGCGACGGACGACGAAGCCTGAAACAGCGAGCGTGAAGCAAAAAAAGTTCCGATTGATAGGCGAAAATCGAGCAATTTTCTCTTACGTTTTCTAATTGCGAATTCGAATCAAAGTCGTGCGTCGATAAGGTCGAGATATACGAATCGGTTGAATTTAATAAACCGACGACTATAATAACACCAATAATCGAACGCATTGGAAGATTTCAAATCGAGAAAATCGAAATTTCGAGAAAAAAACAACAAAAAGAACGCTTAGGAAACCAAGAAACGAAATGAAAATGACGATCGAAAAGCAATACGACAGTTCGCGAAACAAACATCGCGCGGCCGCCCAAAATTTGAAAACCCACAAACTGAAATTAGACAGAAATTAGAATTATATTGCGCTACGTTAAAAGGTACCTGCACATCGAAACAAGCGGCATTACGAAATTCAATTTTTACCCAATTTACGCATTCAAAAGAAGGACGTAAAATTTGAAGTCAGCGCAAAAAATTTGCTTTTTATTTAGTTTACAAACTAAAAATTGAAAAATACCCGTCACCTTGGAAAAAAATAAGTTCGCAAGCAATAAAAACTAAACAAAACATTTTCTTTTTCACCATTTCAAAATTCTTTTCACTTCTTCCACGATTTTCTCGTCGTTGGGTCGTTGACGATGAGTTCCGGTTAAGAAAGAGGCCATTCTGGGTTGATTTTTCATTGTTTCGTAGAATTCCTCGAAAAACGAAGCAGAAAGCAAATTATATGCCCAAATATGTGTGATAATGAGCACATTTCGAGTACCTTGCAGCCGGGATAACCATCGAAGCGTTCGGGCATGATTTCCGCAATCAGCAAGAGTACTTCGAACAGCGATACGTCGGCGATGGTCATTCGATCGCCGACCAAGAACCCGCTCTTACTGGACGTCAATATCTACGTTCGAATCAAGAATATTGGACCGAAAATGAGCAAGTGAAGCAAAATTCCTATACTTTTTCGTACACAGGCATGTACCGAGGCAAAACTTTAGTGCAGATTTCCGCTTTGATTTTATCAGCATCGTCAAAACCGAACCGCATGAAGGGTTGGTAAAAATCCCTCCCGCCTTCGAAAAGCATGTCGACACTTAAAAAAATTGTTTTTCACTGCAATTGTTAACCACAATTGTTGACAACCGATGGACTATAGTTGACAACAGGTAATTATCGTTGACAACCAAGCTACTGTAGACGATTAACGGACTAGAGTTGACAAGGATGGACACAATAGTTGACACATCGAAGAATTATAGTTGAACAATAGTTGAAAAAACTGACCGATATTCGTCGTCTTTATCGCCGTATAAATCGTATTTGCGAGCGATGAAGCTGCCTATCGAAAAACTCTGCACCATGTCAACGCCGTGCCACTGTAGCAAGGGAACTTGTTGGAACAATAAAGTGCCGTCTTCGGGAAATAGAAAACAAAAAACGTGTAAGACTGATAAGAAAGTGTGACCGAAGGCGTTTCTACCTTTCTGTAACTTTTCCATTTGTTCGGGCTCTTTGAGATAATTGTCCGTCCACTGGAACGGAAAACGGGATAGAAAGTTTTAAAAAAATACAAGAAATCGGCTGTCTGTAGTATCTTGAGGGAACTTTTTTCGTAACTTACATCTACGCCAGCGGCAGCAAGCATCAATCGAACGAATTCGCCTTTGCCTCGTCCTTGAAAGTAGGTCAGCACCGGCTTACTGTCCGACATTTCTGTATTACCTACGTGTCACCCGTACAGTACTCACCTCAAATTTTATAAAGCGAGCAAAACGTCTAACGTCTAACGACTTTTTCGTCTAACGAATTTTTCAAAGCAAAAATGCAACTCTGCACAAAACATTTTATTACAAAAACATAAAAGGTTACTGTCGTCGCTGGATCCGCAGGTAATGCATAATGTGATTGATCTTCAGGTTGATAACTCAGTCGACATTCGAACAGTACCTGGTGCCAGGTAAAAACGAAAAAACGTGCATATCACTTTATAAATTTGTAGAATTTGCTCGGAAACAGAAATAAGCAACACTTTTTTTGTTTTAAAATGCGAATAAGATGAAAAACTGAGAAAGTAACAAACAATAACCCGAAAGCTAGCAAAATAAGTTCAAAATGAGTGAGATAATTTCCTCAGTGATTCACCATTTCAAAATTTTCTTCACCTCGCCGATGTATTTGGCGTCGTTGGGACGCTGGCGCTTCGGTCCGTTCAAGAATGCCGCCATTTTCGGAACGCTTTTCATTTTTTCGTAAAAGTCCTCAAAAAAAAGCGCAACAAAACAAATAATTTGTTTGTAAACTCGGTTAACGAACAAAGTCTCGATACTTACTTTGCATTTCGGATATCCGTCGAATCCCTCGGGGGTCAATTCGGACATCAAGAGAAACGCTTCAAAAAGCGACACGTCCGCCATGGACATTTTGGAGCCAACCAAAAATCCACTTTTACTCGACGATAATACCTTTAAAAAATCGTAAGAAAGAAAAATAGGCATTAACTAAACAAAAAATGCTCTCGATCGGGTACTTTTTCGAAAACAGGCATGTAACGAGGCAAAAACTTGGAACGAACTTCTGTTTTCACAGTTTCTGCGTCGACGAAACCGTTTTTCAAGAAAGGGGCGAAAAAATCTCGGCCGCCTTCGCAGAGCATATCGACGCTGGAAAAACAAAATTTTAGTAGTGCCCGTTACCTATAGTTGCCATTTGGATTAACTATATTTGCCAAATGACTATAGTTGTCAAATGGATACTGCAGTTGTCAAATTGATGGACTACAGTTGACTAACTATCTTGTAGTTGACTAACCGAAATTCATCGTCCTTATCGCCGTATAAGTCGTATTTGCGAGCGATGTACCTGACGATCGCCCCAGTCTGTACCATGTCAACTCCGTTCCATTGAAGCAGCGGCACTTGTAGGAACAATAATTTGCCATCTAAACAAAGTTTAAAAACACAATTCGTGTCGTATCACGCGACGGTATGGGCGAATTACCGTTCCGTAACTTTTCCATGTCGTCGGGCTCTCTGAGAAAGTTGTCGGTCCA
This sequence comes from Prionchulus punctatus, assembly GCA_034698125.1. Classification (NCBI taxonomy): domain Eukaryota; kingdom Metazoa; phylum Nematoda; class Enoplea; order Mononchida; family Mononchidae; genus Prionchulus; species Prionchulus punctatus. The sequence continues at coordinate 26,316 of JAQGBA010000524.1, read as the reverse complement.
CTGAAACAAAAAAAAAGCTTGGAAATTGGCGAGAAAAATAAAAAATCAACTGTCTACCGAATCTTTCGGGCAATATTTCGAAACTTACATCGACGCCGGCCGCTGCGAGCATCAATCGAATGAATTCGGCTTTTCCGCGTCCCTCGAAGTAGGTCAACACTGGCTTACTGTCCGCCATAGCTTCAAGTACCTACTCATCACACCTACAGTAGTCCTGGGTAATATTTGGATTGCAAGCAAAAAATCTCACTGTCTAGCGACTTCTCGAGTACAAAATCGACGTGAACGATTCAAAAATCATTTATTAATTCGTAAATAATTAGAATTTGTGAAAAAAAACAAAATCGAAAACACAGCAAAAAAGTCACTTGCCATCGCGGGAAACCAGCACGCGGAAAAAACAAATGGAATCAAATCGTCGTGAAAATGAAAAATTAATTGTTCGAAATCCACGCACCGCAAAAAACCAAACAAAAATTCAACAACAAAACAAACAAAAAAACCGAGAAAGATTTGTAATAAACGAAAAATGGAGCGCTTCGACGCTCAGGAATGACGAGAACGTAGCAGAATTGGACTGAAAATTGTTTTTTTGCGAAACTTAAAACGACGTTTCTTTGGAAAGATGAGTGTTTCTTAGCGAATAATTGCGGAATATCAACCATTGGAAGGCACCGAGAAGAACTGGCGCGAAACAAAGTAAATTAAACATAACGTTCCTGACGTCGCCGATCATCGACGTGTCTGTCGACGCCCCATTTTTTATACTATCGTATCCGTAGAGGTCCAAAAAATAAACAACGAACATCGGCGCCAGCGAAATACCCGGCTTGCAGATCAAGGCGTTCAAACCGAACAAAATGGACGAAACTGGCGAACTAAAACAAAAAAAACTGATGTAGCCAGTGACAGATGGAGTTGATTAACTATAGTTTGTTGTTGGACACCGACTGTAGAGGGTAATTCAGGGAATATAGTTGCCATTTGGATGGACCATAGTTAGGATTTTGAGCGACTACAGTTGGCATTTGGATATTCTATAGTTGGCATTGTATGTACTATAGTTGACAATTGGGTGGACTATATTTGGCATTTTCAGGGACTATAGCAGACACTTGTATGGAATATAGTTGGCTTTGGATGGACTGTAGTTGGCAACTGAATGAACTACAGTTGACATTATGCGGAACTATAGTTGACACTTTGAAGGACCATAGTTGACATTTTGAGGAATTATAGTTGGCATTTTGAGGAACTGTAGTTCGAATTTTGAGGGTCTATAGTTCGAATTTTTAGGGACTATAGTCGACATTTTGAGCGATTACAGTTGGCATTTTGAGTGACTATAGTTAGCAACTAGATGGAAAATAGTTGGCATTTGGAGGAACTATAGTCGACGTTTTTAAAGACAATAGATGGCAATAAGACGTACTATAGTTGACAATTTCATGGCTGACTAGTTGATTTTTTTGTTTTGTACCTTCGTTTATGAGCAACCATGTCGGCGTCTATTAAATCGGCGCATAAAATATTCGTCAACGGCGTGAAAGTATGAACGGTAATCCTGAACAAAAGAAGAGAAAAAAACGATTAAAAATACTTTTGTGCTCGAAAATTGGTTAGATAGAGCAAATTATTAGTTTTTGGATCGAATAAACCGTCCAATTGGCGGTTGAAACGAAAAACGAACCGGAATAACTAGTTTCGCGAAAGAAAAGGTGTCGGAAAATTACGTTTCCAGTTCGTTACACAAATAATTGGCTCGAAAAATCATGAAAATTTTCGTGAAACGAAAAACGAACACGACTTACGAATCGAAAAGCATAAAAAGCATAATAAAAATCGGGTAATCGACGCCGATAGCGAACATCACCAAACCCGACGCCACCGACAGTACGAAGCTAAATTGCATCAAAGCGTGCGACCCGTATTTATTGACTAATGAACTGCCGAAAATAACGATGATCTACAAAAAAAAAAGCAAATTTTCACACTGGCCATAGCGGATAATGCGCCAACTTTTAAACTATAGTAGCCTAGCTACTTAACTATAGTTGGCAAAGTTCATTTGCTATACTTGACAAAATTTATTGACTATAGTTGTCACTACAGTTGACCATTGAAGCGGCTAAAGTTGACGTTTGAATTGACTTTATGCCTCGAATTGATCAAATACAAGCAATTTCCTGCACTAACCTGCGGAAATACGGCGCAAAAACCGTAAAAGAAACTAATTCGCCACGATCCCAACGGTAAATAAGTATCGGGTATTAGTCGCTCCGTAAATATCGCCGCGAAATTCATGTGCATCGTGGATCGACATACGCAAAAGAAATTCATCCATACGAAACGTTGAAAATCCCAATTCGTGAATATCTCCACCGAAATCTTCCAATTCACCATCATTCCGGACGCTGAAACGCAAAAAATAAGTGCTAGCCACGAGTGTTAAAAAGCATAAATCGGAAACTCAAACGTAAAGTCGTTCAGGGTTCAGCGCTGACACTTTTCTGCTTGAGCATGTAAAAAAAATGACCAGTGAAATAATTTACCACTTTTTTGTTCCGAAATCGACAAACTGCGCTCGCGCGATTCGTGAACGTCGACCGTAAATCCGTTATGATGCACTTCCTCCTTTTCGACGAGTTTACTATAAGTCTCGACTTGAGCAATCGTATCTTGAGAATATCGGCCGGTATAATAGAAACAACAAAAAGCCACGAAAGCAACGGCCACCGAACACATTTGGAACGAATATAAGTCTGATAAGCTCTTCGATGCTTTGTCCATCACAGTCAGCACGTTGACACCCAAAAGGATGGCGATCTACATATAGTGAACAAAAAAAGTTGGCTATAGTTTCATTATAGTTTCAACTTTAGTTGGCAACTGAATGGAACATAGTTGGCAATTGGGTGGGCTACAGTTGGCAGTTGGTGGATTATAATCGGTTAATTGGATGGCCTGTAGTCGGCAACTAGATTGACTATGGTTGGCAGTAGGATGGACAACAGCTGGCAAGTTGGGGACACTATAGTTGGCAACTGGATGGAATACAGTTAGCAATTGGGTGTGCTACAGTTGGCAATTCGTGGACTATTAACGTTAATGGCTAATTGGATGGTCTATAGTTGACAATTCGATGGACTATGGTTGGCAAGTGGATGGAGTATAGATGAAAATTGGAGAGTAAATAGTTGGTCAATTGGATGGACTACAGTTGGGAACTGTACAGACACTACAGCTGGCATTTAGATGGACTATAGTCAGCAACTAGTTGCGCTACAGTTGGCTTTTGGGTGGACTATAATTTACAAATGGATGGCCGACCGTTGGCAATTGGATGACTATAGTCGGCAATTGAATGGACTACAGTTGGCAATTAAATTGGCTATAGTTGGCAACTGGATGAACTATAGTTAGCAATACCTGCATATATTTAACGGCTCTAACTCTATTCGAATGATCCGTCGTAATTTCGGCGAACAGCGAACACCATGCCAACAATACGAACGAGAACATGCCGTCGTAAATATAAAGCGAGACGATTAAATGAACGCCGATCAACCAGTCGGGCCCGTTTTCGTCCGTCCAGGGGAACCACGGAAGCAGAAAACTCAACGCGAAAAACGGCGAACCGTACAAAATCACTTTCCGTCGATTTTTCATCCAGTTATCGTTCAAATTTTGCAAGTAACCGAAAAATGGATCGTTCAACGCGTTCCAAACCAAAAACAGTACCTGCGCCAAGTCGAACCAGCGCTCGTTGACGCGATAGACGTTGAGAAAGATTTTCACATAGTAAAACATGAATGTCGTATGTAATATCGTACTGCCGAACTGGCATATGCAAACGGCGAACGTCGGATGATGAACGCCGAATCGTTCGAGAAAATTACCTACGCTACGCATATTGTAGTAAATTTGTAAAACGACCTCAGTTCTAACTGTCTACTTGAAGTTTCCTGTCATAAAATTAAATCATGCCATTTTGCGTACTGTAACTTAAGTTGGTAATTGAATTACGGAATGAGGTAAACGTATTTGTACTTGATGGTCGCGACGTCGATTTTACGATTTCGTTTCAATTTTGACAGCCATTGTTCTAAAAGGTATTTTTAGGCAATAAAAGATATTTTTTCAAAAGTTTTTTTTGGAATACGACCAAGCGGAAATTCGGCAGGAATTGGCAAAGTGGTGAAACTGAAATTTTCGCTGCCGCTTTAGAAAATTTGATGAAACATTTTGACAGCGTAAAGAACTTCGCGACCACTGCTATTGTTCATTCACAATTGCTAATTCTAAAAGATTACAGTAATAAAGATGCGCAAGTATTGCGGAAACACGATTGTGAACCACTTACACTTTACAAAATGGGTCCACAACTATTCCAAAATGACTAAAACACAAGGTGAGCCATTTTCTAAGGTGTAAATGGGTCAGTAATTGTCAATAAGTGTTTCCGCCATACTTGCACATCATTCTTACTGTAATATTTTTTAAATTGTGACAGACTATAGCTGATCACTTTGCTTGAGATCTGTTGGAGAGGTTGCCACAATTCTTAATTTTAATCGCTCAAATACCTACAAGCCGCCTTTCAATTATAATCAATTTGATCACTGTCTACAGTTCTTCAGTGTCTATAGTGGGTCACAGTCTGCTCAGTGTTTGACCTTGTTATTAGCAGAATCATGATATTTACATTATGATTTTCAACAATCCAATTTGTTATGAAATATCTACGCATCGCCTACACAAAATCATACAACTGAATAACAATAAAAAAATAAACAACAATATTTTACAATCGTTTCGAAGGTCCGACCGGATAATCGTCAATGTCGGCGACTGGCAGCGATTTAGCTTTCAACATTTCGTATTCTTCTTGAGGCAAATTCATTGAATTTTCGAATTTTCTATTTTGAGCTTCGTCCACTTTTTTCGCTTCTAATTTTTGTCGTTCAACGACGCTTTCGAGATGCTTTCCGCGTTTTTCCAAATGGCTTTCGATCTTTTCGGTCATATTCTTTCCTAATTCTTTCTCTTTCTTCTTTTCGAATTCCAAGAGAGCTAATTTCACTTCTAAATTTTTCGTATCTCTTTCTCGACTTCGTTGTATTTTTTCCGTTTCTCGAATCTGAAAATGTCCCAGCAAAACAATAAAAAAGATAACAAGTTTTCCAGCATTTCATGTGAAATTGCAGTAAGTAATTGCCAGATTCAGGTAAAATTGCAATAAGAATTTATCAATGTTCCTGGTGATCTTTTCTTTTTGACTTGTTTATCCCTACCTTTCGCTTTTTTTCTGCTTTCGCTAGTTTTTCTCGAATCAAATCTTGGCTGAAATTTATTTCGCTATTTCGTTCCAATTTTTTCAATCTCGGCGGCGGTCGTCGAAGTGGCAGTTTCACGTCGTTCAAAGGAACCTGGCAAACAAAAAATCTGAGCGAAATCTTTACTTTCGTGACAAAAATTTTAAACTTAGGATGTACTTCGAACGTGTAACCGCCTTTCTCAGTTTTCGTATTCGGATTCAAAAGACCTTCGGCTCGTAGGGCGTCGACGACATTTTTCTCGTTCTGTCTTTCTCGTGGAACGTCGTCGCTCAATTTCAATCTCAATTCGTCTGTAAAAAGCAAAGAATCACGCCGTCAATCGCCCGAAAGTGTCGTGGCTAGCGAACTTCATGGAACTATTTATTTACTTTCGTGGTTAGTTTTCGAAATTAGATCCAATTGTTCGTTGCCGATGCCCGAATCGCTGCTTTTCGTGGATGTCGCACTTGCTGATCTCATTCCAACGGCGGAGACACTGACAGCGACGCTGTCCGGTCGTTTTTTTTGTTTTTCCCCATCCCCAGCTAGCGCCTGTTGTTTCTTGACGCTGCTCGCCGACGGCGGTCGCTGCAGCACGGACTTCTCCGATTTGTCTCGAATTTTGTTCGCTTCATTTTCGTGAATTTTAACTCCGGTTGCGCCTTTGCTACTACCGCAGCCCATTGGAACGGAAAATCGCCCGAAACCGTGCAAACAAAACAAAAATCTCGTCGGCTGAGGACGTTTTGACGACAAAATTACTTAGTCACACGGTTTTTTATTCCGTTCGATGCACACGCAAACAAGCCGAGCCGTTGCTAAGATATCCATGAATTCGATATCCATGGATGTCGACTCGGCTATTGCGGACACCTGCCGCGTTCATGGTACATTGATTTTGTTTGAAAATACACCGTGAAAACTTTGGCGATCAACTATGCAAATTGAAATTTTCGCTAGCTAACAAATTAGCTTGTTATTCTAATTTTCGTAACACGTTTTTAGCTTGTAAATAAACGAAGCGAATTTAATTAAAAAAATTTCAAAAGTTGTGTCGTCTTCGCTTCGATAAAACGTCAAAACGCGTACCACGAAAACGAAAAATGAACTCGAAATAAACATTTTTTCAATTAAATTTTTGTTGTTTTTCCTCATGTTTTCCGAGCTTCTTTAGCTTCCAAACGCTTTTTCTGCTCGTCGGCCAATTCTTGCCATTTGGCTTGGTTGAATCTGAAATCGGGCAAAAATTTTGTTTTAAAACGTCTCATTGAGGCAATTTCGTGAAACACGAAGATAATTTCGGATCTTATGGCGTGAATTTTCGTGTACTTGGTCCTTTCCACCAACGGCTTGACGCACGGTATGATTTGCGACAGTAACTCGTAGCACGGTACGCAAATGCCAGCCATGAATCCGACTTGCATTTGCGGCAATTCGTGAGCCTTGTGACGATCCATCATCGGAATTGGCTCGTTACCGTTTGAGCGCTCAGCGTCGCCCTGTAAGTAACATTTCAGTACCATAAATTTGTTTTTTTATGCTGGCTTTGTTGCAAATTACTTGTTCGTAAAATTCTTCGAAAATAACTTTCGTCGTATCGGTCTGTACTTCCCACGGTTTGGCACTGGCTATTAAATCGCAAGCGGTCATGGCAACCGCTTGAACCAGCAATCTGTAACATGTAATCGTGCAGTTTCTCGAATAACACGGTTACTGTACTGAACCAAGGTTACTGTACCTATGCGACGGATCGGACCACGAGAAAGTACCATCGTCTATCAATTTTTTCAACTTGGCCTTATTCGGAAAGAACAACGCCAGGTCTGTTGCCAAAATGCAATGCTTTATGTTCCCCAAAACCTTCGAATCGTGCAAAAACGTGTTGCACACTTTGAAAACAAATTATGATTCCGTTTTTTACCCATTTGTAGTCCTCGGGCGACAAAGCTCGCAAGATATTGTGACCTTCCTGTTGCAATATAGTTACTGTCTGATTGAAATGATGGTGCTCCATGACCGAAGTGGAATATATCGAAGCCAATGGCGTGGACATGTTTTTCATGTATGCATTGTTTTTTCCGCGATGGTCCAAGTCGTGGCACAATGCCGAGATGAACATGGCAATTTGCTAGTAGTCACGAGTTCACAGTATGAAGTGGTGATTAGCAGGCAACCGTAGTCTTACTTCATTTTCTGTGAAAATATGTGTCAATCTTAATATGACGTACATGGCGTGTGCCACGGACCATCCATGCGTCCAATTGTGATAAGCCACTCGTCGGTAGTTCTTTCTTACTGTCAACGAAAATCGAACCAAATCGTCGTATTCGAATCTGAATAGCAAGCAAAAAATTACCATTAAGCCACTGTCTATATTTTTTTAGTGTATTTTAGTGTAGTGTACCTGACCAATCCGAACAGTTCTTTGAACATGAATACGGCGTACAGCGGTTTTTCAATTTCGCTCAACGAATACGGATGAATGTCGAAACTGAATAGGATATAAAACACATTTTTGCTGAAAAGTGACATGGACAAGCGAAAACGGGTACTTTTCCAATGCAGGAATTTCTGGAGGTAGTTCGTGTTTTTTCAACTTGTTACTTTCTTCCCGACTGCAAACGCTGTGATACGCAAGTACTTCAAGGGCAACTCTATACTTCTGCTCTGAGCGACGAATTTTGTCGTATAACTGCAAAATAAAGCAACACTTTTGTACTTTTGATACGCAAGTAGGAATGTAAAGTATTATTTAGTGTTGAAATGCGCAGCGCGGCGAGTGGTCGCTTGCTATTTTTTGTTTCGTTTATTACTTTGGCGTGGTGCAACGCTAGACCGCAATAGACTGCGAAAGTTTCAAAAGCATCTTCGTCGTGTTTGGTGAAAACGCCAGTTTGTTTGTTGACCATTTGGACGACGCCAATGACGCTTAAGAAAATAAAATTTGACTGGCTAAATTTCTAAAAATCTAACTAATTATTACCTTCCGCGAATGAAAATCGGCATGCACAATATCGTTTTGGTCGTGTATCCAGTTTTCAAATCGACGTCTCTGAAATCAGTTTATGCCGCGAATGATCATTTAAAAACAAAATATTTGCTGGGATACCTGTTGAATCTTTCGTCGGTGTAAGCGTCTTCGATGTTCAACACTTGGCCTGTGCTAGCCACGAAACCTGCTATGCCTCGATCCATAGGAAACCTGCAGTATGAAAGCATGCAAGCACCACTGAAGTAATAAGTGAGGGGGTGGGGGGTGGGGTCATACCTAATTTCCTTCTGTCCATTGCTATCCAAATTGGATGCCTCGGCAGGACCAGTGCCAACGTCGAAAATTCTGGCGTACAGTTCATTAGTTTTACTGTCCACCAAAAACAAAGATGCTCGATCGGCGTTGACCAATTTTTGGGCGAAATTCTGAAACATTTTAGGAACTTGTAAATGCACTGACCAGTGCACATATAAGTGACACTGAACGATGACGTACCATGATTTTCATGATAACCGTATCCATGCTAACGATATCTTGAAATATGGACCTGGACAATAGTCAAAAAGTTTTACCAAAATATTGTCGTCCACCAAGCAGGCGTACTGTAGAAACATTCCGTGACTTACTTAGTGACTGTCAATAGAAAGTCGTTTAATTTTCTCTGCTTGTTCATGGTATGGAAAAGCTGCAAAAAAACCAGATAGTAAACCGATTGTGTTTAGGACCGGTCACAAAATTCAAAATTAATGTTACGTGCGAAAAATAGATTCCGAACGATCCCCACATGGAAAGAAGGCTGACAACTTCTTGTTCCTTGTCGCTGAACGGCGGATTTCCTTTATTTTTATAAATTTCGAAAACTCCTAAAAATGTGTGCTCAATTGGACTAAACAGAGAAAAAAAATTAACCATGGTCTCACCAAGAAAAACTCCGCTGGTGTCGATGATCGGATGGCATAAGACAGACTGGCACGGAATTCCAGTAACACCAAGACCTTCGGGAAAACGAGCATCCTGAAAATATAGTTAACAAGCAAAATTCGACGCTCCTTGATTCACAAGCCACCTTCGAAACATCCGGTGTCCGAGCAGTTTCCAGTGTTCGTGCTACAAATGCCGAAACCGTTTGAGCGCTCGACGGGCGATACCTGCGGCTCGGCTGAGGCTCCCTACAGTAACCCAAATGTCGACTATTATCAGTCTCTGAATCTGAATATCAACTTACCCTGCTTTGTCAGAATCGTAAAAGTAAATTTCCTACAACGAAAACACCTACGGTAAGACAGGACAAAAATAAGGATGTACAGTAGGCTGTCCAACCTGAGCATCTTTGTCCATCAAGTACAAGTGTCCGCCATCGGCTCTAACGGCCAAAACGCACGAGGACATCAATTCGTATATGACTTGATTTTTATTCCCGCCATTTTCGGCGTCCGTGGATAGATCCAAAAGCATTTTTCGTTTCGCGCAGTGATTGTCGGTTTTCCATTCTTCGCTGACTTTTTGCGACATATCGATGTCTAAATGAAAGTCGACGCGTTGTCATTTTTTAGTTAGACAAAAATCTATAATTAATAATTTACTATTTTCTTGTCGTTTCCTCGTTGAATTATTTTTTAAATTGCCGTCTTTGTGCGCTCGTCGAGATGTCCATCGCTGAAAGGTTTCGCGAGACACGGCCGAACCGGTGACGTAGTTTTCCAAAAATTGCGGATTGAGTTTCAAGAAAGATAGCACAATTGCTGGTGTTAGGTCTGAAAAAACGGATAGAATTAAAAAGGACTGTTCGTCGTCGTCGACTGTTCGTCGTCGACTGTTCGAGCTAAGTAACAAATTGTCTGCTACATTTCGAACTCTTACCATTTACAGAAACTTCTTTCGCCAATCCGTTTAAAGAATTGTTCGATCCCGACGACGGATGGGATTTACTGGAAAGCGTACGCGGTTTAACCTCTAACGTGGACATAATTTTTTTTACAGTAATCCGTCCAGAATGATACAAGTATCGAAATAAATTAGGATTTTCGGATTTAAAGCGCAAGATTCTCCTTCTGCTACGGGTCTTGAAACATTATCGAAGAAGAATTGTGTCACTCGACAAACCTACGCGCTCGAGTTCTACACCTAGCGCATGTTCATCCGAAAGACGGGTAACACACCTAAAAACAATCGTTAACACGAAAAAGCTATCATTTCCATGGATCAAACGTATATAATTTTCCATAGCAACGGTTGATTTTCATTAACTTCGCGGGCATGAAACAAGAATTTAAATAGCATATTCGATCACCTAGGTTGTATGCGCGTCTATGTCACACGTACGAGTTCCATGCGGAAGAGGTTTTTTAAAGAAACCTATCGTTGTACCTTGGTTCAATTTGTTCATTCGTTTGTGAAGTTTTCTATAATGTAATTAGAAAACCATTCTTGCATAACACGTTAACAATCAGAGTGAACAATTTATAGAAGGGTACAAAAGTGCAATATGAGAAAGATAATCATGTAGAGACATCTTTTGAGCTATGGATAAACTTTATCTATAGTCCATTCACTATTGCAAACTCAGAAAGTTACAGTAAGATTGATTTGTTTGTAGTTGAAAACCCAATTTGATCAACTTACACTGTACAAAATGGTCCAGCGATGTCTAAAACATAAGGTGGACCATTTTGTAAAGTGTAAGTGATTCAAATTGACTGGAATGCCATCTGGTCCTGGTGCTTTATAACTTTTCATTTTTCGCAATGTGTATTCAATCCGATTCCACTGTACTGGATTGTACATATGTTCTGTTTCTGGTGCTGCTGCAGTTACTGTCACTGAATCTGGATCATTGAAAGCTTCTTCGAAGTATTCAGCCCACCTTTTCAGTTGCTGGTCGCGTCGTAATCTTCAATTAGATCTCATTTCTGTTCATGATTTGTCCGATTTTTGCAATTTTGGGCCATCTTTTAGTATTTTTGCTGTATTGAACGCTGCTTGAAAGTTCTTCATTTGCTACGCGTCGTTTATGATTTTCGTTTGAGAGTCTAGCCACTTATTTCGGTCTATTCTTAAATGTTCACGAACTAAACGTTGATACGCTTTTAGTCGATTGATATTTTCTCCAGTGGTCTAAACAGTGTTTCTTTGCTATTTTTCGAATTTCGATGCATAGAGCATATGGTTTGTTATCCAATCAGTTTTCTTTTTCTTCACACATCGTATCTTCAGTAAGACTTCACTTGCAATATTGTTTAGTTTTTCCCATTTGGTGTTTGGCGTTTCTATCTGCATCTTCTTCTGTGGAAAGGAATTTTCAAATTTCGCTGTTATTTTTCTTATTGAGTTTCTTATTGAATTTCTCTTATTGAGTTCTTTATCTTTAACTTTGCTTTTATCCAGATAACAGAAATGATGTTCTTCTTTGTAAAACTGAAGCGTAATTTTATTTTGGCTACAAGAAGGTAGTGATCGGAATCTGCCACGGCTCTGCGATACATAGGAACGTCTAAAAACGAACTGTGTAAATTACTAGGCGCAATAACGAAATCGATCATTGATGCGTAAACGGCATTTTGCCACATGATTTTGTGTACTCGTTTATGACTAAAGTATGTATTCATCAATCGTAAATCATAATTTTCGCAAAAAGTTAGTAATCGCAAACCATTGGAATATTGACCGGCTAAGCTATATTTTCCTAATGCCTTTCTCCATAATTGGCTGCTTTGTCCGACGTGTCCGTTGAAATCGCCTGATAGTATTGTTTTCCTCGTCATTAATCGGTCGCATATGGCTGCGAGTTGTTCGTAGAAATCGTCTTTGATGTTTGATGATTCCGATTGGTTCGGAGCGTATGCATTCATAAATGTGGTCCAGCTTGCGAGTGAAATTGTAAAGCCATGATACAGTTCAATATCGCCTTCCATCCTGATACAGAAGTCCACAGTTTTCTGTGCACCATAAACGCCAATCCGCGCTTGGTATGTTCGACCGGTGAAGAATAAACTCAATAATCGTTTACTTAAAACGTTTCCATACATCTTACTCGGGTTTCCTGTATGGCTGCGATTTTTATGTCGTGTTTTTGTAGTTCGAATGCGATTTGCTTCCATCCACCAGTAGTATTTGTCGATCGTAGATTTAAAGTGCCTAAATTTGTCATTTTCGTAAGTGAGAAATTAGCTATTTGAAATTCAATGCTGGTGGCTAGCCGGCAAGGTCAGAGCGAAAAAGAGCACAACCACTCGCGGCAACAGCAAACTTTACCTATAGCTGTTTTTTTGTATATTTATGCACAAATGTTTATGATACTTATTTTGTTTGCAGCTATCACATTCAGTTCAGGCGCCTTTATTGAAACTTTGCATTAACTGCTTGTAATCTCGTTGCATTGAGCTCAAGAACATAACTGTGCAGAACAACAAGAGGTGTGCCAATGGATGACTAATGATACCTTTGACTTTTATAGTATCACAATTTCTTCATGAGGTTTCGCCTCTCGCAGATGCATGACTGAAGCGAAGTCACACGGCGTACCGTCGCTGTCGGAATTAATACCGCGTGCTGCACCTCGCGTCGCCTGTTGATCTTCTGTCATATTATTACATTTTAGATGAGTTGGATATCTTGGAAATTTGCTGTTTTTACAAGGATTTTTCCGTTCCACGCAATCGTCAGGATCGTATAATACGATTTAAATGTTTTTTTCGCGCCTGTTTATTTCGCGCTTGAAATCGAGTATACGCAGCATTTCATTTAGAACCACAGCCTACTTGATCCAAAATCGTCCTAATTTTTATTTTGTTCGCTAATTATAGTTGTTCGACATCATTTATTCCCAAAAGACAACTTCCGCATATATCGCCTGTATCACGTAAAAATATCCTCTTGCTTTCGACATATCGAGCACATTACCGCTAAACGCCCTTTAGTGGATGGAACAGTGAATGTACTTCCAAAGATTCCAAAAGATTTCTTTTGTTTGTACAAGAGGCGTTCAAAAAGTTCTGATGTATTGATAGACAAAGATTTAACTATACATTAATTTTATTAAGGCGTGTCAAGTTTCGGGGCGCCCAATGGGCGCATGTATTTTTCATCCTTAGAAGTTCTTGCAGTAGCTTGTTAACGCTTCCATATGAAAGATCAGTTGATGTTGATATCTCTAGCAACTTGAATCCGTGGTCTTTCTCCATCCATTTTTACAATTTTCATCATATGTGGCATCGAACTGATGACTGGAATCGGCATCATCTTCAATGGATGTTTGAAAGCATTAACGTTCGATAAACCTTTTCTAACAGCTTCAGATTATGGAACAATAGTCCCTCAAACCTTGTGTAAGCATTGATGATTGTGCATTGCTTTGATATTTTTTCAAATTTTGATTACTGGTCTGTGTTTCAAGTCATTTTCATGGGTAAGGTCCACAGAAAATAAGATTGCTGATTGTAGAGTTGTTGGATGGAGAAAACTTTCTACACTGTCTAATGAGATGATAACGTACACCTATAGGTTAAAATTAGTTTCCATATTAAAATTCAAATATCAATAGAGAATTTTTTGAATGTCCCTCGGTAGAATATCGAAAGATTTGACATGTGATCAAACCTGTTGATTGTATAGTTGACAAATTTTGTAATTAATGTTTCAGTAAGGATTTCTTCAATTTCTCCCTGCAGTCAGACATCTACCACCTTGATGTAGGTTGAACTATAGGCCTTTCACAACTACGCCAGTAATAAAAGTACAATAAATCTATAGTTAAAATTTACAACCCGTATTCAAATATTGATTTTGAGCGTGAGGATGATACAAACAACAGTCTGATATCCGCATAAATCTGACCACATGCTAGAAAATCGATATCTGATTTCTAATTGTTTTGGATTTCTGTACTTTTATTTCAGTTGCAGTTGTGTATGGACTTTAGTAGGGCTTACAGCAGTACACTGTAGTTACCAGATTCCCAATAAATCTTTACATTGCTGTTCACTGTGTATCTACTTTTTTTTATTTTAAAACAATTACAAGTCCTCTAATTCAATCAGTATAAGAACAACATTTTGAATTAACAAAATAAAATAAAATAGTCAAACAAAACCAAACATTATAAACTATAAATGTTCATCAACGTAAACATAGAAACAAAAAATAAACGCAAAAATAACAATATTTCGTAGCCAATAAGTCCTCGGATATCTACAAACAAAAAGACAGTGTTTGAATCGAAAGTCTGGTAAGTAAAAGCAAAAACAAAAATCGGGTGGGGTAACAACAATAATCGTGAGAAAATTTACATTAACCCGTTTTTATATTGTTACTACCCGTTATTATTTTCCAAAGAATCTTTCTATGCAAATTTTGTATTCGTAGTTCGGAGTGGCGGGAAAATAAAAAAGTTGAAGGTTTTTAAATCGCTGACAATTAAATAATTTTTGAAATAAGAATCTTATCAGGTGAGAACTCCAGTACCTGCGAAAGCGGCGGGAAAAAAATAAAAATTTGAAAAATGTCGAAAAACGAGGGAAAATTGAACTTCAATCGCGGCAAGTCAAATTTTTTTGTACTTTTCTGTTGAATTTCTTCGATGGTCGCGATCATAACGACCGCAAAGGTTGACGATAACTACTATTGTAACTTCCGTTGGTCGTCGACCACAGTGAAGGCTTGGACATCGCGTACGCCGGTGTGTCGTATAACGAGTTAATCATATCCGATTTAAGTTTCGACCGAAGCTGGGTAGCGTTGTTGGTGAGCGCCAAGCACGACGAAGTCATGGACGGCATATACGAACTGCGGTACTTTTTGCCGCCGGTCTGCTGCGGCAACGGCTTGGCTACGTAGGTGCTCTGGCTTCGGCCAGTGTACGCGCGGCCGACGTGGTAGGCGGTCGGTCGACTGATCTCTCGCTCTTTCAACTCGTTGATGTAAATGTCGGGCACTGGTTCCTCGGGACCCCATTTGGATTCGGCCATCTGTACGGTGTTCGAACCGAACAATCGCAGCTCGTAGTCGATTAACTGTTGCCAGAAGCCGTGGTTCGGTCGAATTATCGGACGGACCGCTCGAATATGGTTGTACGCTTGTTTCAGCGACATATTCTCGTATTTCATGAAATACGCGATGCACAGCGAAGCCGACCGAGAAACGCCGGCCACGCAATGAATCAAGCTTTTCCCACCGTTATCCTTGTTCGCTTTTATCTTATCGGCGACTATGTCGAAATAAGCGTCGAGTCTAGCGTATGGATGATCGTTGATTCTGATCTTCAGGTAGTCGCCGTTTTTCAAATACATATTCGGCTCTTCCACAGTGGCGTTGACGATGAAGTTGATATTTTTTCTCTTTATCGAATCCGGCTTCAATACGTGCGCGGCCGACAAGTAAAGGTGACCATTCAAATCGCTTATCTCGCCGAAACTCGAATCATCTCGGCGACTCATCGTGTGGACGACAATTTCGACCGGTAGTTAGCTAGCTTGTGAATTTCGTGAGTTTCGAGCGAGCGACGATTTTTTGTTTCCTTAGCAGTTTATCGGGCTACTAACCCGACGCTAGAAGTTCGTTTATGAAAAATTCTCGCAAAGCAAACTACCGAGGAGGCTAGTCGGCGACAGCAGCTCTTTTCCCAGACTTCTTCCCTCAGTTTTTTTTCCTCCTGTTTTCCTCTCCGGTTTCTGTTTTACCGTTCCTCGTCGTCGACGGAAGTTGAATTGGATTTCGTCGTCGTCGTCGTCGTCGTCGAGCAAGCAACGCAAACGCAGTTTAAGCGAGAATTTTTGAAAGAACGATTCTTTGTAACTATGCAACCAATAAAAAGCGTTTCGCGAGCGTTGAGCACGCGTTTCTCCGTCGGCCGAGCCGCTAAAACGATGTTTTCTACGCGGAAACTTTGTTTTTGCACGCCAGTTTCTCGTTTTTGTTCGATAATTACGTTACGCATCGAGAAAGTTTGATTAAAAAGCAATTTTCGTGCATAGCGAACTAGCTAGACGAGATGAAGCCGTTAAAATTGGATAAAATGCCAAGAAACTTGCATGACGCGACCGATAAAGTGTCCGACGAGGTATTTAACATGCAAAATCGCTCAACTTGTCGCGCCGAAGTTGTTTCTAGGTCACACGCATTTTACGCATTTCACTGTCCACAAACAACTTTTTGCTTTTTTTCCACTGGCTAACGTGCAAAGTTGACTATTTTTGAAGCTGAAAAACATTTTCGAATTTATGTTTGTAAAGTTTGCAAAGAAAACTTTGCGAACGAGGTACTGGAGAATTTTTGTGGTTTACGCAATATAAATGCGTTGGCTTGCCAAGTTTTTGGTTTTTGCCCGTTTGTACAAGATCTCAGCCTCGATTTATATCGGTCAGTGACAATTTCTTTGTTTTAGATTAACGAAAACATGTTGTTTCTCGAAAATCGCTTCATCATAAAATAAAACAGGCGGAAAGCAAAATTTTTGTTACCTGTCTAGAAATCGAACCCTCCCTCAATCTAAAGCCACACCTAAACAATCCTAAACCACGAGTCAAGCCGACTTTGCGTCATTCAAGTTGGCTGATGAAGACGAAAAATTTGCTTAGTTTTTCACTTGCTCCTCACCCACGCAAAATGATTTAGGAAAATGTCGAGTCAAATAACGAAAGAAATTTATAAAACAAATATATTGCTACAAAATCAAATTAACAGCACCGATTTATCGAACCTTATCAAAACGAAATCGTTCCAATTTGAAAATACATAGTACCCTAATATAGACACAACAACACAAAAAATAAAACAAATTCATTTACATTTCAGGCAGGAAGCTAATCGAAATCAAAAGTAAGCGATTTGCTGGAGCTGCAAAAAATTTACCTGCAATGCGAAAGGTCGCGCAAAGTGCTTGCAGATCTTTACAGATGGCGACAAATCGCTCCACGAAATCAAATTGACAAGTCTGCAAATCAGCCAATCAACAACGCAAGCGCTCGTAAGATCAGTTGAAGCGATTTTCGTCGCTGAAATCCATAGTTTGCGAAATGGTCGCGCAAAGTGCTTGCAGACGACAACAAATATCATCAACCAGCGACAAATCTGTCCACGAAATCGAAATAGACCCGATTCTTTTAAGAATCACCGAATCAGCCATACATATAAATGTCTTTCAAATCTTCTATAGCCATTGACTGGCGATTTCATGAATCGCTGTTGTTGATCAAATAGTCGTTCATCCATGGGGGTTTATCTTGTACATAATGAACTCTCCAAGGTGGCGGCGGCCGACCTTTCCTGTGTTTCCCGCCCGCCACTCGAATTCCCGAATCTTTGGAAGAAGTCGAGGAAATCGACGTGGTTGCTGTCGACGACGACATCGCCGAAACGTTCGACATCTTCGGCTTATTTGCATAGTTATCCCCTGGGGGCTGTTTCGTGTTTATTTCTAGACAAATAAAAAAAACATTGTTGTGTTGTTTTTGTGTAAATGTCGTATTCTCTAGTGGCTGTAACCCTGGATGTACAGCACAGTATAGTCGCTGCACTAAGAGACTATGGCTGCTGCAATAGTAGTTGCATGACTATACTTACAATTAGTCGCTGCCCTGCACCACTATAGTTGCTGTACTTTTGGATTGTAGAGCTGCACCACAGGACTATAGTTGAGGCATTGCACGACTACAGTCGCTGCACTGCATGACTAAAGTTGTTGCACTTCATGACTATAGTTGCTCATTAGAGGACTAGTTGCTGAACAATAGGACTATAGTTGCTGTACTACAGGATTTTAGTTGCTACAATAACGGTCTGTAGGTGCTGCGCTGCTGGACTATAGTTGTTGGGCTGCAGGTCTATAGTTGCTACACTACTGACAATAGTTGTTGCATTACATGACTATAGTTTGTTTAATATAGTTGAACGCTTACTTTTTTCCTTGATTTCTACAGTATGCTTTACATTGGTGCCTACCGAAACGTCGACCGAAGAAGGACGCTTTCGCGACCGTTTTTTTCTCGGTTTCCGATGCTCAGGGTCGGAGTCGATTTCCCGATGACGAATTCGCGGCGGGCGGCTATTCGAATCGGTTTTGTACCCTTCGTCGTTGTCGAACGAGTGCTTTTTACGAGCGGTCGTTCGCGATGTTGAAGCTCCCATAGTTGCATATTCTTTGTGGAAAACTGACCGCGCCTCGCGCAATTCTTGATCGTGAAGGTGCAAGAAAGTTGCCGATCGCTCGACTGGCAAACAAAAAAGTTGACTGGTCAAAGGTGTTTTCAGGTCCTAGCGACCACTCACTCGAATCTTCATGTTCAATGAATTCCATGACTTGCCGATGATTATCGTGATCTTCAGGCGTTATCTGGTGTACTGTATTTTCATCCGGACTGTCCATTTCTGAATAAAAATCGACAAATTTTCATTCCTCGCGAATCCGAAATCTATCCATAATCTGAACCTAAGTTATCCAATTTAGTTGGATGTTCCTCATCGTTAATACTGTGGACAGTAATTTGATGCTCAGGTCGATGATCTTCAAGTTGATCCTCTTCGTGTTCCCATAACAAGGGCGAAGTTTGAACGGATCTAGTAGCTTCGATATCTGAAAAAATAAAATTCCATAAACTTAACGTTTCAAGCAAAATTAATAGTTCCAAGTGTCATTACAGAATTCGTCTTCGTGCATTCTACTGCTGCCGCAACCCATTTTTTGTTTTCGCCCAACTGGATCCGATCTCAGGAGAGAGCTGTCCGAGTAAAAAATGTGTGAAACAAGTTTCTACCCTGATACGACGTTCGGAGATACAAAAAAGTGCTTCAAAGTGTCGACGCTTAGCCGGTAGCTTGTACGAATTTCATCTTAGGGGTTTCACGGTTGCTTTTTAGCTTTTTGTTCATGGTCATAATATTTTCATCGTATTGATTGCGTCGGTATAAAATAAAATCTCATGGCAACAAAGGTCGTCTGTCTATCGAAAGTTTGTGGAAACATTTTTAATGGTAAATATTTTACAATATCGCTTGGCTACATCGTAAATACATTAGTTTATCCTGAATTTGGATGAACATGAATTATTACGTATCAATGAAGAAAAAAGCAAACAAAAGACATGTAGACAGTCGATTTGATTGAAACAATGTTAAAAATCAAGCGATTGTAGCATTCATAAAAGATCAAGACATGAAACCATAGTTCCTGAGCGTCTATAGTTTGTAAGAGACTATAGTTCATTCGGGCCTATAGATCATAAGCTATGGTGAGTGACTGGAATGAATGAGCTGAAGATTTGGAAATTGCAGGGAAACTACTTAACAAGCGCAGATTTTGGATACAATTCTTGTTTAAAACATGCTATTTTTGCAATTTTTGTCTTTCGAGTTGTTTCTGCGTCTGATAAGCAAATTTTCATCGCTTTCCTACGCGACATCAATTTTGGGCTGCATACTTCGATGATGCGCAGGCGTTTCGCTGCGAGACTAGGGTAAAAAGCCTAAATGAAATTGTGCTGAATAACCATCGGAAAAGTGTCCCGAGTCGAACTCTGAATCGGGCGTTTTATTAAAACAGTGGATTTCGCTCAGAATTCATTGTTCCCCGACATAAATTTTGTTTTCCGACTCAGTTCCGAGTTATTTTCGTCATTTACACTTATTATACTTTGACCGACAAAAAATTCGACTCGCCTTCTTGTTTTAATTAATATTTACAATTTCTACATTTGAAAGTAAGTTTAAAAATTAATTTTGCGTTATCAACCTCTCTAAAACGCATCTTTTTTATTGCGTGACCTAGTTTTGTGTTTGATTTCACAAATTAAAACCGGCTTACGATACGAAAAACTAAATTTGGTCGACCGCACGGCATTTTGTACGTGATTTATTAGAAAAGTCAATATAGGGCCTCTGTTACGATTGTATTTTTATATACCAATATTCGAAACTGTAGTTGCCATTTTGCGAAACTATAGTTCTCCGTTTTCGAAGTAATAGTTCTCCGATTTTTTCCTTTTCGTGAACTACGATGTACGTAAAAGGCGTGAACCGAACCGAACTGTGCAGCGGGCAGTTTTAATAGCGAAATTTTCGTAAGTTTCGCGTAAAAGTAGGAAAACTGGGTTTCGGGATCGTTTTTCGGTTCGCTTCGACGAAGTTTCGGGCGATTTTTTCGAACTTAATGTTTCGCTCGAAAAAACTTCCTCATTAACTGCGGAATTAGTTAATTCCGAATTCCGCCTACATCCCCTTAGCAACCACCGTGACGTCAGCGGTCCTTCGCATTATCCGCATAGTTCTTCGTCAATGCCTCGGGGTATTGACGATTTTTTTTGCTTCGTTCCGTTTTTTCGCCCGGAAAAACAGCTTAAAAAACTAAATTTCTGTCGTGTACATGCGTAAATCGTGCGATTTGCGAACTTTCCCGTCGCCCACGCCGTCATCATCGCGGTTTTCATGTGTGTGGGCGCATGATAAGTCATCGTCGTCACAGGGGCGTGCGCCGCTCGCCGTCGATAGTCAGCCGGTTTTGCTCCGTAAGTCGACGGCGAGCGCACTAAAATCGATCGATTATCGCGAACGACGTCGATGGCGAGGCGGTTTTCGCTCCAAAAACGTGACGCTTGCGACTCGCGCCCCTCGTGTGTGTTATTCGAAATCGTTCCAACGTAAAACCAGCTGATAAAATTGAACTTTCGGTTTCGTTCGTCGTCGTGCGTTCGTTCATTTCGCTTCGCTTTCTCGACTCTCGCGCGCGCGCGGCAATTGTTTGGTGATGATGGCAGGCGACGAAAAACGTTTTCGTCACGTCCGCCACATTTTGTTCGTTGGCTAGCGCAATTTCTCGTTTTTCGTTTTCTATTTTCCATCTTTTATAATAATAACGAGCCGAACGAAACTAAAAAGTGTTATTTTTTGCGTTGGCAACGAACGACGCGAAGTGTCAACCTTTAAAAACGTCTCTTTTTCTGACTTTTTTACGACGACGACGAGGACAAGAGTTTCGTTTTCGCCGCTTTCTCCTCAGTTACAATTTCTATTTGGACCAGTTGGCGTCATTGTGATGACTCGTTGGAACTTTGGTTTTGACGTCGATTGTTAACTTTTTTTTATAGCTCCACGCGCTTTTATCTATAGCTATTTTCTTCGTTTAAACGAGTTCACTCTGGTTACGTGACCCTTAAAACAAGAAACTTATCGCCGTTAGCTCTTTTTAAGTTAATCACCTGCGAGAACGATGTCCTATTGTAGTTACTTATTTGTGAAGCTCTTGCTGACCCTAAATGATAACTTCGGAAGGCTCATTTTGGTTACTTCGCCCTTGAAGCAGAGCGACAGCTCAAAGTTAGAATTGTGTCTAATTGTACTTGTTTAACGGATTGCTGTAGCTCGTTGTTGACCTACAATCAGCTGATAGTCGTCAAAAAAACTGGCTTATTCCGATTTTGTGACTCTTTAAACAAAAGTTCGTCGGCGCGTGTTGTTCCGAAACTTGTATAAGCTGGAAACCAGCGGTAACATTAAATAATATCAGTGTTCACTGGACTGTGGTACAGTGACCCCTGTTACCATTTAGATAGCCACTGATTTCCATCGACGGAGTCACTGGTTTTCGTTGTTTCGTAAAAACCTGTCAGTCTGATGTTTTACAATTAAAGTTGGTCAGTCTTTTTTTTTTTGCGTTTCGTTCGTTCATTATAAAAACCAATTTTCTGTTGTTTTCTACGTTGCTTTTTGTTTTTTCCCTCGTTTAAAACCGACGTCTGGCATTTTTGCGTCCGACGTCGGAAAATGTTTATTAAACGCGCGCGACCGAATGCCGCCGCCGCCGCCGCGCCGGCGTTCGTTCGTTCGTTCGTTTCGAAGGACGAGCTTCCGCCGTTGTCCCGTCTCTTTTTTCGCCATCCGAGCGTTCGTTGCGGTGATGGTTTTTATTTCACGGTAAGAAAAGTAAAATTTAGTTCTCTTACTTTTTCTATTTATTTTTAGACCTTTTCCCTTCGGTTCTTAAAAATTTACGGATATATTTTCGTACGTCGTCGGTTCGATTTACAAAAGGATAAACCAGAATAAAAACAAATTATCGCTCGAGCCAACGCAGTACCGGCACGTTTTTACTTACAACTTTCATCAATTCGACGGGCGCACGAAAAAAAATTCTTCGTTTACAATATCGTCGGTTGGGCGCTTTTTTCGTCGACGCGCAAGCAAAAAAATTGTGATTTTTCTTTTCGTCGATGGAACGCGATATGAATCAATCGTCGGCTCTTCCAGCTTTTTGCCGTAGCGGCTGCGGGTTTTACGGTTCGCCGGCCACCGAAGGATTATGTTCGAAATGTTTTAAAGATTCGTTGAAACGCAAACAAGATCCCGGTCGTCTAAGCCCGGCATCGTCGTCGTCTTGTGAGTTTATTTGTTGGTTGGACTATAGTTGCCTCTATAGTTTAGTCCATATTTGTTGAACTATAGCTGTTCTGTTGTTTCAATATTTGATCAACTATATTTGGATTACAATTGTTCACTGACGCAACTATAGTTGGTTTATTTTAACTTGTTTTTGTGTTATTGTCGTCCAGCGTCATAAACTTGTTTATCGTGAACGGGAAATTTGTTTTTTTAAGCCGTTCCCAAGTCCGACTCGTCGTCGATGTCGCACGAATCGTTAACGTCGCCGACGACATCGTCGTCGAATAGTTGTTTGACCGGCGCGCCGATCATGATGAACTCGATCGAAGCCGTCGACGTACCGGGCATGATTCAAGTACGTAATGAACTGGGAAAAGGTGTTTTTGAATTTTTAATAAAATCGTTCGACGACGTAAACTTTTTTAAACTGACGCACACAACGACGTTGACGACCGACGACCTTCCGACGTCAATCGACAGCAAAATTTACGCCTTGACGACGAATGGCTAGTGAAGTTTTTTTTTTCTATAGAACGCTTTGAATGAAAAAATCGCTGCGGCCGCTTTAATCGAAGAAGCGAAGAAGAACGCCGACGATGAATCGTCGTCGTCGCCCGGAAGTTCGACAGCTAGCGCGAAAAAAGTCGACTCAGCGTCGCCGAACGACGACAATTCGCCGCCGCCGCCGCCCGAGAAAAAATCAAATCGTTGCGACGAATGTCGTAAAAAAGTTGGATTTACTGGTGAGAGATTTTGTTTTTTGTTTTTTTTCTCACTGACTAAAATCGGGTTATTCTGACCCAACACAAGTATAACGCCTTAGAAAACAATTTTGCGTCGTTGAAAACAACTTTAAGTCGTTGAATGCGTTTTAACGTTCCAACTATAGTCAATATCAATTTATCAACTATAGACGCGTGCTAAAATAGTTTTTTTTTTGTTTTTGTAGGTTTCGAATGTCGTTGCGGCGGTTTATATTGTGCCATACATCGTTATTCGGACATGCATTTTTGCCCGTTCGATTATAAAGCGTTAGGCGCCGAGGAAATACGAAAGAACAATCCGGTTGTTAAAAACGAAAAAATACAAAAATTGTGACGTGAGCGGTCGCGAAAGTTGTCGAAAAACTAATCTAATCTAAATCTAACTCATTAACGAAAACTTAAAAAAGTGGACATCGACCATCCTTTGATTCGTCGTCGCCGCCGGAATTTTACTTTTATGCGACGAATTCTAACTTTTTTTGTCTTTTTAGTAAAAAAAAATGAAACACGTTCTTTTCTTCAAATTTAAACGATTTTCTTCTCTTTTTTTCTTCAATTATTGTAAAGACGATTTTTTAAAATTAGTTTCGAGGTTTTTTTTCGTTTTTTTCGCCATTTTGACGAATGTGACACTGTCGCGACGTTTTTTCGATTGTAAATACGTATTTCGATGTAAAAAGTGGTTACGTACGAAAAATGCTTGTAAATTGTTTAATTTAGGCGTTTTTTTTATCTTACGGGTGCGCGGCGAACGTTTATCCGAGCAAAAACGTGAAATTTGTTTGTTGACCAGCTGATGGAACGATAATAGTTCACCGCGCGCCAAGTTCTGAGCACTTTTGGAATTATTTTCTTTCATTTTTGTTTTTTAAAATGTTCTTTACTCAATTCGACAGCAAAAAAAGCTTTCATTTTTTTTGAAAGCAAGCCAGTAAAAAAATGTCTGTAAATCGTAAAATTTAACGCTTTATTATTTTTTGGCGGTCTAAAGTGGAAAAAAACGAAAACTCCCAATTTTTTGTTTTATATGTAAATTTTCATAATTACATAGTTCCAATGCTAAGAATTTGGCTTTGAAAAAAAATAAAATTTTAATTACGACTTTTTAAACTGGTACAAAAAATTATACTGTTAACTGATGTTCGGCTTAAGTATCGAGTAAAACGTGAGTTTTGTTATTTTGGCATGCAAAACCGATAGCCAGTCGCAATAAGTGTTTGAAAAGCGACGATTCGGGCGTTTTTTAAAACTTACAGTTAAAAGCTAGTTATCTGCACATTTTTGTACGGTGTGTCGTCACAAATATTGTCAACATTATAATAAAACAAAATCACTTGACTGGCTACGCAATAAACTTGTCCTGACTGTCACGTAGCGAGCTCGGCCTGGTTTGAAATTTGGAAATTTTAAAACAACATGTCCAACCCTGTTTTGCATTATCCCAATGGCCGCGGACGTTCAGAAACAATTCGACTAATGCTTGCTGTGGCCGGCGTGGAATGGACCGAACAGCATATTACAACAAAAGAGGATTTGGATAATTTGAAAAATGCAGGCCTGCTGCTGTTCGAGCAGGTTCCACTATTGCAATGGGATGGAATTAACATGGTGCAAAGCGGTCCGATAGTCAGGCACATTGCTCGGAAATACAACCTTTACGGCAAACCGGGGGAAGAATTTCAGTAATTTATACGCGCTATAGTTGTTTGCTAACTATAGTAGAGAAGGAACTACAGTTCAGGTTAAGTGACTCTAATTGTTGCTGTGATTGCTCGTTGTAGAGTTGATATGCTGTCCGAAGGAGCGAGGGATTTTTTGATGCCTTACATGGCGATTGGATTTTTGGATAAAACCGAAGACATCAAAACAAAATTCTTGCCTCGCTACATGCCTATATTTGAAAAAGTAGATATTCGCACTTGATGTGCAAGCACTGCAGTATTTTGTGCTTATAAAAAACATTTACGATTTCAAGATACTCTCCACTAGTAAAAGTGGCTTCTTGGTCGGCGATGGTCTGACTATGGCTGATGTCTGTTTGTTGGAAGTTTTCCTGTTTGTCGAAGAAGTGACTCCTCAAGGATTTGATGGACATCCAAAATGCAAAGTACTCATCTGCGCCAGCGTTTTCTGTTCTTGGACGGATAATGTTCAACTGAGGTAGCGCTTTTTGTTTCTTCAGCAACATTTCGAGAAAATGAAATCGCAACAACGTCTGGCTGCCTATCTGAACAGCTCGAAACGTCCAGCGCTGAGCAAGCCTGAATATTGTGCTATGGTTAGGAAAATTTTCGATTTTTAAGCGACATCAACGGTGTCATTTTTATAATAAATAATAAACACTCATCTTCGCTGTCTGTCGTTAAATCGACTTCGGCAGCAAACCTGATCTGAGACATTCGAGCGCAATTCCTGAGAACGCAAATCAAATCCTGTTGTACTGTTTTGACGTTTAGTTGATTGTTTTGACATTGATTTGAAATTTTTTGACTCATTAAAGTGCACATAAGATCCGTGAAATGGTAGCACTTACGATAAATTTGTCACTACACCGTTCAGGAAAGGATGAGCCAAAAAATTAAATCTGTTCCAAGAAAATAAAAAGTATGGTCATTCACCACAAATAGGTGTGCCAAGAGCCATCAGTAACTGGTAAACCAAATATCGTTGCAAGCTGTTGTACAGTAGTGTATGGTTTTTAGTTTGTCGTCGACATTTTCGTGTCTGCTCTCTCATTAACCACAAACAAATTTCAGACAGCATTGATAAATAAATTTGAATTATTCATCATGAAATTTAGAAATTACGAGGGGAGATCTACAGTTAGTGAGAATCTCAGGTTCTAGGAGAGCTAGCAAGCTGAAACTTTTACTTTTCAATA
>JAQGBA010000523.1:0-31613 GCA_034698125.1 Prionchulus punctatus | reverse complement strand
TGATACTGTGCAAAAATAATTTTGGCTTGTTGTTTCACTTGTGTAATAACCAGGTCAGCATCAGCAAGCAACAATTTTAGCAACAATACAAAAACATTGTCCGGCGGCGTGATATATCGAGCTATTTTTGAAAACTACGAGTTTTACAGCTTATAATTTGATTTTCAGGCGAATGGCCGAATGATGGTAGTCGGCCCGAATTTCCTATAGCCGCAGTTTCCTAACAAAAAACAAAAAACGAGCACGGCCGGTAAGCTACCAAGCGCCGCGCCGACTTGGATTGTTGCCGGTGGACGTCGAAACAGGGACCATTGAATGCCGCTCGACGCGAGGAATCCAACGTAATCTGGCATGTCCTGGTACGTTTTCCAGTTATCAGGCTGGAGACTATACAGTAGTTGACAATAAGAGACAACTGTAACGTTGAGCGACTTTAGTCCGTGCGGAACTATAGTTTTATTCATATGTATATTTATAGTATTGCAAGTGCCATCAACTACATTGTAGCGTATCGTTTCAATAAAAGCCTCGATTTGCATAATTCGACCGACACCTCCATTACAAATGGCGAACCTGCCGTGACAATGTTCATCGTGCAATCTTCGGATTCGAAATCCTCAGCGTTATCCAAATGGTCCACAGTGAGTGAAAGTTCGAGGTAACAATAGTTGAGACAAGGAACGACTCAAAATTCGACAGCAACCCTGGGAAAACGTCCATCTGGTCCATTACGTTTCGGAACTCATATCATACTTTCTTCCTCGAATTCGATATTTTTTTTTGCCAATTTTTATGCGAAATTGATGAACTTTACACTAATCGTTTATCAATCGTACTTTTCGCATTTTATTGCTGTATTTCTGTTTAGCAATTAATTTATTTTATTTACTAATTCGTTATGGAAATTACACGTAATAATTCTAAAAGCGGTAGTGAATCAACTCTCAAGAAGCCAAACGATGGTCCCCAATCGGACAGCTATATCTGGATAGCAGCCATTATTGTTAGTGTCGTCGATGTTATTTTGCGTGCTGATTGTCGCCATAGTCGATGTTATTGCGTGGAGACGACGAAAGCGAAAACGTTTGTCGGGTGTAAAAACAGTTACTGGGATTCAAACGGTTAAATTTGAGAAGAAAGTCGAAGATCGTCAACCACAACCACAGCCAGAAACACTGCAGCAGCAACCACCACCATTACGCCACCAACGTCAACGTAAGCGACACTCAAAATCTCAACCTCTTCATCACAATAATACAAGAAAATATAGTAAACGAAAACGACCGTAAAGTAAAAGTAAAGAACGAACTCGAAACAATCATCGTCCAGTCATAAAACGCTCATCAAGGAAAGAAGTTGGAGGAAAAACTACGAATAAAAACGACGTTGACAGTTTATGTTCGGTAACTGCTTGTTCGCAATCAGCAGGTAAGAAAACGCGCAATTCGATGGATCAGCCAGTGGAAATGACGAAGATAAAGACGACATCCAAATCGCCGGAACAGACATCGTCGCCGAAAGGATTTCCGCAAAAATCATTACGTTGTGATATACTCAAATCTTACAGAGAGATCGAAAAAGCTAACTGCCAGCAAACTACTTAAATCTACGAAAGTATCGCGAAAAGAATGCGAATCAATGCCATTAACGGAAGCTAAAAAAGTTACATCGCTGACAGCGCTTCAATACTATATCCAAAGGCAACATTGTATTTAAAGAAGAAAAATGCCGATATCGAAGACATTTTAAAAATACAATATGGCGCAAAAGAGACTTCGAAAAGAGACGATACAACAATCAGCGGTGGCGATTCCAAAAACGATGAAGTGGACATGTAAAGCATTAATCCATAAAACAATAATTTTCTCTAAATCTTATGGTTTTTTGTTCCTTATTATTTCAATTCAATGTCGTTTCATTTTTAATATTTTTTTCGCATTTTTTTTAGAGTAGTTTTGTGAGCTACAATCATGCAGTTGAAATGTTTTACGTTCAAGCTTTGCTCTTTATGACTTTCTTTTAACTGAGAACAACTTTGATTGGGTATTTTACCTAACCAAACTGTTCTCTGATTTTCGTTATGAATGCATCAAAGGATAAATTATACAAAAGCAGAAAGAAATCCCATTTTTCGCACAATGATAATCAATTTGAACAAATGAACAAAGTTTTGCTAACTAAAAATTGATGTCAAAAGTAAAACAGAATATTTGATTGTCGGAAAATTGCAATTGCCTTTTAATTTTCGAACATTCTTTGAATATTGTTTGTATTTAAGGTTTTGGTTTTCTTATGCACTGTAAAGTACATTTACCTGTAACGTGCAACTCCCATTTTTCGCCAGTCTTGCGACTTCTAACCCGTCGACTGGTCGGTTCTCAGATTTGCTCCGGCGAAGTTTTCTAACAACAAACGGCGTTCAAATTTTTATCATTGTTTTTCGGCAGATAGAACAACAAAATGGCACACGGAATCAAAGCGCGAACATGTCGAAGCCGATCACGTCGTCGAATGGAAAAAGCCATGATGCCCGCCGTACAACCTCAAGACGAACACGTTACCGGTCCGAAGTTTCAAATCGGTCAAATTCTTCAAAACCAATGGCGAGTGGAACGACTATTGTCGAAAGGTTCGTTCGGTGTCGTATACGAAGCAGTAGATATATCGGGAACAAATACAAAAGTGGCCGTTAAAACCGAGCCGATTGTTACGAAACTACCGTTGCTCAGATTAGAATTGGCAGTCATAATCGCCGTTCAAGGTAAATCAGCTCACGTAGCCACATTGTACTCAGCCGGTCATACTCACGAACTAAATTACATTGTAATGTCGCTACTCGGTAAAACGTTGATGGAACTCAAAAAAGCAACTCCCGAAGATCGGTTCAGGTAATCGTTTTAAACCATTTCTCGTCGGAAGAATACTTCGAATTTTGTATTTCAGTGTCCCTACAGTACTCCGTGTTGGTAAACAAATGTTGAAATCGTTGTTCGATCTCCACTCATCCGGCTTTCTACATCGAGATGTGAAACCGTCGAATTTCGCAATAGAACATCAAATCAACGGCTCCCTTAATCGCGGTCTCGTCTACGTATTCGATTTCGGTCTCTGTCGTCAATACATCAATCCTGTAACTGGTCAAATGCGCGATGCTCGAGTAAACGTCCCTTTCCGTGGTACAGTACGATACGCTTCCGTCGATGTTCTTGCAGTAAGTAAACTTTTTTGCTCAATATTTTCCTCTAAATATCACTTCCTAAGAAAGATTTCTTGTTTTTCAGGGAAAAGATATGGGTCGTCACGACGATCTCTGGTCGCTTTTTTACGTATTGTCCGAAATGATAAACTCGCAGTTGCCTTGGCGTCGTATGGTCGAAAAAGACAAAGTAAAATCCGTTAAACAATCAACTTCGACTTCTCAGTTATGGCGAAATTTTCCCTCCGAAACATACTCGTTCGTTCACCACTTGCAACAATTGCACTTCTACGACACGCCGAATTACCAAATGATGATGGATTGTTTTGACACCGCTATACGAAACTTGAAAATCACCGAACAAACTATCTACGATTGGGAAACGAAGGAAGGTAAATCGAACCGAGAAAATGTCGAATGCGAAGACGCCGAAAGTTTAGCTAGTGGCAAGTCTGAAGAAGCATAAAGATTGGCTATTTAACCCTTTATCTCGTAAACTGTATCAATTAACTGCGTTTATTTGTTTTATTTACTTGTTGATTACAAACCCTTGTGTTTCAAATTACTAATAAGATTTTTAATTAAAAGTCGAATTTTTTTGAAAAGTAACTTTAAACTCAGTATAGAGTTGATGATTAATAAAAGAGTAACACATATTTACTTCGGTAGCGTTATTAAAAATTTTGGTCGTTGATTTGATACATGTAAATTCGTTTATCCGCTTCCGTTTGTTTCATTGAACGCATTTTTTTCAATTTTACATTCTTTTCAATGTTTAAATTTTCTTTTGAAGATTAAAGATTTTTTTCTTTAACGATTGCGTTAAAACTAATTTCTTCCCAATACCACTGCGATTGTTTTCTGAAACGGGTTTCCTTTTATTTTAATGTTTCCTCGGTTTATGCCTATCAAAATATAGAAAATTACCTTTCCTTATCTTTGCAACTTTCGACACGTTTAACTGATAAGCAAAGGTTCACTTGAAAATTTATAAAACAGGTTAGTTATCACTTTATTACACCGTATAAAAGTCAAGTGAAAAATTATGTTGTTAAAGCAAATAAGGAATATTTTATTTCAGCAAAAATTTATATTTTCTACTTCTTTGGTCAATACGAGAATTGAAAAAATTCAAGAATATGAAAATTACTTAAATATAAAGTGGAGCAATGGTAGGTATTTCAGTTCATTATTGTCATTGAGCGCATTGTTTTTGTCACGCATTGAATGCGTTTCAGGGAAAGAAGGAAGATATCTCTATATTTGGCTTCGAGAAAATTGTCCAGAACCCCACACAATGAGATTGACAGATGTTAGTAAGAGTCGAAAAATCAGATTGAACGAATTGGATTTGAGCGTAAAACCAATCACAATTGAAAACCAAATTCAATCAATGAGAATTAAATGGCCCGGTGAAACTTACGGAAATTATTCGTCGGCGTGGCTCAGTCAAAGAAATCTTGACGACAAGCAAACAAAACTCGACAGAAATTTACTACATAAGTTGGAGAAGAAGGTTTTATGGAATGCAACAGAAATTGAGCAAAAAATGGAAAGCTTCGATTTTCCCACGCTTTTCACTTGTCAGAAACATCTGCACGATTTTTTAACAGCCCTTCTACGATTCGGACTTGCGTTTATAAAAAACGCCCCGAAACAAGTTGGACAATTAGAATTATTATCAAATCTGCTGGGATTTAACTATGTTACACCATACGGGTAACTAATATTTTTTAAGTATGATGTCCTATTATTCGATAATGTTTCTGAATTTAGACCATATTTCTCTGTGCAAGGACATCCGGCGCCAACAAATCAAGCTTACACGAATACTCCTTTGGCTTTTCACATCGATGAGCCCTACCTCCAATATGTACCGCAGGTATCAAGATTGATTTGGTCTTGTATATTCTTGCTTATTTCACGAATTTCAGATACAAGCTTTGCATTGTATCCGATCTGGTACCGGTGGCGAAAGCACGTTTGTCGACGGCTATTTTATTGCAGAACAAATCCGAAAACAGCGACCTTATATCTTTAACTTATTATCGACAGTTCCCGTTGAATACGCCGACGATGGAAAAGATTTCGTAGAATTTTACAATATATTGCGATACCCAGTTTTTAGGTATAATAGCAAGTAGCCTATTTATGAAATGATTATAAAATGGTTTAAGTGACTTTCGTTATTTATTTTTATTCTGGATAAGAGCGGTGTGGTCGAAAAGGTTATCGTAAACGATGGCATGAGAACATGGTACTTAGATTTACCATTTGAGGAACAATTCGACTTTTACAAGGCACTAAAACACTTCGACGACGAATGTAACAGAAAAGAACATTATTATCAAAAATTTCTTGAACCAGGTAACAAAAATATCACGTTTAGAACAATCGATCAGAAAATACCTTGAGTTGTGCTTCATGCATAAATGTCCCACAATGGAATACGGTCGAAATTTGTTTTTAACTGGTTTTCTGTAATTTTTAAGGTGAAATCGTGTTTTTCGACAATCTAAGAGTTTTGCATGGTCGATCAGGATTCGAACTTTCAGCGATAGACGAAAATCGTGAACGATTATTGGAAGGCGTTTATTTTAATTACGACGTTATAAAATCCAAAATTCGTCTTTTACGGAAAATTTTGTACACCAATGATTCGAAATATTTTATATCGTTTTGACGAATTCAGTAAACAGTAGATTTGTTTGATCATCTGGCAATGAATGCAAAAACAATAAATCATCAGTGTTTGACTTGTTGAAACAGAGGACGAATTTTTGTTTCACAATTTTATCCCTTTTGATTACAGCTTCATTACGAGGCAATTGCAAACCGTTGAATAAAACCAACATCAGCAATCATGAATAACGAAACAGTTGTCTACAATCCCTAGCAAATCTAGCTGATAATCAAATTTTCCACAATTCGATATTCTACGTCAGATTTAACGTCACGTTGTGTAAATGATTCGGATGCGGCAAACCACGGACGTTTCGATTTTTGTTTCGTTTCAAGAATATTTTCAGCTCCATAATTAGCCATACGTCGTCCGACAGCTTTAATTATAAATTTTTTCTTATTGACTTTGTTGAAATAAGTAATGCATTGTTTTCGCAGGATGAAACAGCAATAATCGTTTGCTAACTTTATTGGCTGATTGGTAAGACATTTTAATAGTTTCTCAACAATTGACAAATACCCTACTCGGTTTATTCTAATTTATCGCTAAGATACTTTGGAGGGGTAACTAGAGTAAAGCCGGTGGAAAATGTTATTCGAGAAACTTTTCAGTTCTTCATTTCAAAGAACCCTTTCTGCGAAAAAATAAAGCGCGCCCAAGTGTTTTTTGCATCTGCGATCAATCAGATCTGAAGTCGTAGTGTAAAAAAACGTAATTAGAATGTCTTTCAACGTCATATCTCCTTCGATTCGGTGTCGTCGAGAGTCGCGTTACTTATTCGGATCCTTTTTCATAGTTTACGTCACGAAAAACGGGATACGTTTCGTTTCATCGGACTCCGTCGACAGGCGGGAATGTAGACATACACCATCGCCGATAGTATTAGAAGCACCTAATTAGAAAACCGTCGACTTGAAAATTGCAATCAACGTTAATCGTTTTCCCCCACAACCGTCATCGCAGGGCACACGTAACAATGTCGTTGGACGAAATTTCTGTATTTAGCAAAACTAAATGGCTTCGATGGTTTCAGTGATTAGCTCCGCCTTTAAAAACGGATCATCGTTGCACACAATTTTTCTCGATTTGCTTCTCCTTCTTGACGGCTATACGGACGACGACGACGACGACGACGTTCTAGCATCGTGCCGTAGAATCGATCGTACCCGTCTCGTCGGCGTCGCTTGAACCACTATGGTTGAAAGTCTTCGTGGAACATTTTTCAGTACTGCCTACATTAGATTCCATGTCGGAACTGGCTCTAGTCGGGCGAAGAACCAAACCGAACGTAGTCAATTTATGGAAGAGAATATCGGACGGACTGTGGCGCGGGGTTCCTCTGTCGGTTGCTGAATAAATAGAGAAAAAATTTTTTGATATTCTAAGATACGAACGATAGTGAAGTAAAATCTTTACAAAGAAACGATTTTTGGTTTATTCGTCGATAATTATCAGCTTATTTCTCACACGTAACAATAATTGGTCGCAGTAGCTCAATAACGATGCCTCACGCCGGTATCATCGGCGTCGTTGACGTCTTCGAAACGAATACAATGATTTTCAACCATCGCCAGCGGTTGCAACATCGTCGAATGCATTATGATTGAACAATTACAACGTTTTCAATTGGAAAAATCCGGTTCAATATTCGATTGTTGTCGAATTGTCGTTTCGCCGTCGTCACGGACGTTTTCAACATCGAAATTCGTCAGTTGTCAAAGATTTTTATGTAAATATAGACGAACGCGACTAAAAAAGTTATTTTTTAGACAATTATTACCTCATTCTACCGCATAGCAGTCGAATTTAGATCGATCAATCGTTGCAAAATCGAAAAATACAATAAAAATCAACAGATCATACGCGAAAAGAGGGCTTTTTATGAGAATTTCCTGCTTTTTTGTTCGTCGTCGGTCGATTTAATTCGTTATATTTTTATACAAACATAATTAGAATATTTATCCGTCAAAATTTTTCCGTTCGCAACAGCTGTTTTGTTGAATTATCACTATCGTAAATTGGTTGTGATGAAGAGCGTCGATGGTGGCATAAGCACAGAAGAACGACGGCAATATCGAAACGACCAAGTTTTCGTGATACCAATGCCGGCGTCGTTGGCGCCAGTTGTTGAAACTGTTGTAGGTGCTAACGGTTCTGTTCAACATCCCGTAAGGTCAGCTAATATCAACGTTCCGACGAAATTGAAATCATCCTCGATTCCAACCACAGACCACCCTAACCGTCCATCGCCGCCTTCCTCAGCGCCAGTTTTCGATATCGTGACGAATAAAACTTTCACGGGCGGTACCGGTGCTCGACGTAAAACTTTATTGCAGGATAAGGGCTCGACATCCGCACATCCCAATTATCCGCACACGTCCACCAAACAGTCTGTGTTCGACGTTGTCGATCATACGAAACGTAGAACGCCCAAAGATTATCCGTCATCGTCGTCGTCCTCTCAGAGTTGGACGCCGCGATCAACGGGCGCTTTATTTTATCCTGTTCCAGGAGATTCGTCCAGCGATTCGCGTAGAACAGTTGCATCAGCGTCGTCGTCTTCGTCGCATTTACGAAACGGACCGATCTACCAACAATTGCAGCACCATCAAGCACCGCAACAGAGAACTATTGCGAAACAAGAGCATCCTATTCCTCAGCATCGACCAGATCAACCGTCAGTACAAGATAATCAAAAATCAACTCGATCACAAATACCTGCTGCTACGAAAGCGATGTCTGCTGATAATCGCCGTTCAGTAGGTTCAGCAGTGGCTGAAGATCGATTAAAAAGCGCTGGACAAGCTTCATCCGACGACAAGGTAAGCAAATTTTTACACATTTTGAATTCTGACAAGAAATATGAAGGTAATTTCTAAATATGAACCACCATCGAAATCGCTTGAATGTTCTGTGAATCACTATCAGTTTCAAAGCAATTTGCGAAGCATAACAAACAGGAAAATTAATTATAGTGCCCATAAATAAATAAATAAATGATAGATAAACAGTTCGCAGGTCAATATTTTAATTTAATAATTTACATTCTTTGAAATGCAAAATGGCTGTGATAAAAATGTGTCATATAAAAACTGGTAAAATTTTAGCTGCGAAATTAAAATAGTTAAAAATAACATAAATTTGCGTTCAATTACTCCGTAGTTTATTTGATAGGAAAAACTATTTTTTGGGCTATATCGAGGAAACTACAAGTTTGTTGTTGTCGAATTTTACTCAACCAATTAATATGTCTAGTTTTGGCGGCAAATTTTCGTCGCGTCGGTACGTTTATAGATAATGCAGTTTTCGTTGGAGGAAGTGACTTCGTTGAAAAAGTTTCAGTTTTAAAACTAGATTTACTGAAACCCAGAGGGCGTTTCGGCGAAACGAAAAACGTTTATATTTCTTTCAATCAGAACGACGATCGGACACCTTCCTGATTCTAGGTCTTTTCTGTGTACATACAAGTTACGTAAATTTCTTTGACCGAACTTTTACAAACTTCTTAACGTCGGATGAACACCCATAACGTTTTGCTTTTGGCACACTAACCCGCGTTTCGTGCGGCCGGAAAGTATCTCGTAAAATTCGTGTCGTTTCAGAAAATTTTTCTACAAATTCCAAACCGTACCGCCTGCCAGGTACTAATTCCAGTAAAATCTGAACCTCTTACTAATGACACAATTTCTCACATCGGTCGCTGCATGTTTTTTTAATGTTGTGGCGTGAAATTTCGAATTTCTAACACATCTGTCGCCGTCTGCCGTTCGGATAGACTTAAAACTCGTTCGCATTCGTCGCTCATTGTTGTGTTACAAACGGGCGTCCTCGGCGAACGTAAACGTTTTCAATTGAGGTTTTCGAGAGACGAAAAGAGGAAGTAAGATTTCGAAAAGAGAAAATATCCAGTCGTTTAACATCTCGAACAAACTTTTGACAATATTTAGTTTTTCTCGCGCAATATGAGGAGAGGCGCGAAAATGTTTGTCTGTCTGTATTTTCGAATAAGTAACTAGATTAGGCCGAGGTAGTAGTATGCCTATAAGAGTGATTACGAGGCGAGATTTCTAGTTTTCGAGGAGTATTTACCAGCGGAAAAAACAACTCGAAAGACGATAAAAAAGGCGGATAAAAACGATTTTTCCGATTTTGCCGCGTTGTTAAGGTTGAGTTCGCCGGCCCGGAAAATGAATCACGCTCGAACATATCGAGGTTTCGGTCCTCGAATCAATAGAGGAGGAGCCTGTTGGTCGCTTTCCCGCGTCGCGTCTGCATCAGCGTCGATTGTCCTATTGGATCTTTTGTGAAACTGAGTCACCGTCGCTGCGTGACAGCGTCGCGTCGTCGTTGCCACTCATCCATAGAAGCTCCGCTGTGTACGTCTGTCGAGTGTCTACATATGTAACGTGTTTTTCCTTTTACGTCTATTTTCGGTATCCTACTCTACTAGCTAGCTACTAGCATTTTGCTTGCTTGCTCATTGCCAATAACCTTTTAGCTTTCATCGTTTTCGATCATCTTTATTTGTATGTTTGTCGTCGTTTGGCGCTCGTCGAGTCTGGAATAAAAACGCAACGTTCATCATCGTCGCCGGTTTTGTTGCAAAACTTGTTTTTCAAAAAAATTCATCATCTCTAACAGGATAGGCCTATTATCCAATATATTCTGCAACTTTTGCAAACGTTCAGTCAGTCACATATAATTAAAACTGATTCCATATTTGGGCGGATTTAATCGTAAAAAGCGAAATTCTCTAAAAGACACGATGAAGGACGAAAACAAGGTAAATAAATTACAAACTTAATAATTGCAAGAATTTTAATAAGTCATTGACAAAAACGGATTTCTTTTCGACAAAAAGAATTTCGTACAAAGTAACCGACTGGACAATGTGACAACTGGTCCGATAATAATACTTTAAATCTCTGTGCAATGTTTGTTTCTTGTTTTCACTGGACAAACTGACCTTGGCGACAACAAAAGCGCGGTACCGACAGATAATTGGGCGATTTTGGGGGCTTTTGTCCAAGGTCGCTTTTTTGCAAACAGTTTCTGTAAAAGTTACAGCGAAAATGAGCAAGACGAAAACGTACTGCGTTATGAAACTACGTTTAACGTATACTTTTACACCATTTGAGCGATAGATTTTATTTTCACATTTTTGAGTTTGAAAATTTTTCGTCCAGATATCCCGTATGTTTATTTACGTCGGTCGTGTCAACAAAAGTACTATTTTCAGTCCCTGCTAAGCTTTGCATTTGGTCTACAACGTTTTTACTGTAGCTTCGATGTGCCCTTGAGTGTGAGCGATAAAAGTTTTGTACCCAGACTTTATGTAACATTTTCGACCTCCTTATCGTTAAAAGCTGACACAAGATAATGCCCGAATTAGAAGTAGGCACGTCAAATCGTAAAATTCCAATTCACATAAAGGTTGACATTAGATAACGTTATTTTTGTATGGATTACGTTTTAGAGCGGCTCGTAATTAGAAACGTCTCATTTTTCAGTCTGCCGGAAGTCGTTTGTTGATCAAAGGAGGACAAGTAATCAATGACGATTGCATATTAACCGCCGATGTTTTCGTCGAAGATGGGCTTATAAAGTATGCGCACTATATTTTTTATGCACTATGGTTTCAAAGTCTGTTTTGTGATCTTGTTCTGATCACGTTTTGTTCGTTTTTTAATCTCGTTTATGTCATCATTTCAGACAAGTTGGGCCCAATTTGATGGTACCGGGAGGTACTAGAGTCGTCGACGCCAAAGGCAAATATGTTATGCCAGGTAATAAAGCTTCTGCCCTTATTGGAATCGAATTACGCATCTGTATCATTGAAATTTATTGCAGGCGGTATTGACCCGCATACGCATTTTCAAATGCCATTTTTTGGTACGACGAGCGCCGACGATTTCTACAGCGGAACGAAAGCGGCCGTCGCTGGTGGAACCACCATGATAAGTACGTACGGCAAACGCCGACCAATTCTTTATTGCCAAAGCTAATTTTTGTAGTTGCTTTAACCTTTCAGTTGACTTCGTTGCTCCACAAAGAGGTGAATCTCTTTTGGCCGCTTACGATAAGTATAGAGGCATGGCTGATCCTAAAGTTTGCTGCGATTACGGTCTGTCGGTCATCGTCAATCAGATGTCTGACAAAGTCAAAGACGAAATGACCGAGCTTGTCAAGAACAAAGGTGATTGACATTGACTTAATTTTTCGCAATTTCATCCTCCCAAATTGGTCTTAACGTGTTTGGACTTTTTGAAGGCATAAATGCGTTCAAATTTTTCATGGCTTACAAAAACGTGTTCATGATTCGCGACGACGAAATGTATCAAGGATTCGTGCAATGTAAAAAATTGGGTGCTCTAGCTCGTGTTCACGCAGAGAACGGCGACGTTATTGCCGCGGTACGCGTCCAATTTTGCATTCATATTAATTGCGTGTTTTTTCGTTAATTATTTATGATTCCATTTGCATTCAGAGAGAACGGGAAATATTGTCGCACGGCGTCACTGGCCCCGAAGGCCATTTGCAATCGCGGCCGGAAGAAGTAAGCAAACGAGAGGAAAAATGGATTTTTTTTTCTTTCATTGATTAATCGCCCGAGAATTCTAGTTCTCTCGTCCGCCCGATGTGTTTGAGAAACGAGCGTTTTCTTTACTACCGCGCTACGCTCTTTGTTTTTGATTGAACGAGCGAGTGAATAACTGTTTACTGCATTATAGGTTGAAACTGAAGCAACAAATCGCGCTTGTATGTTAGCCAATCAAGCCAATTGCCCATTGTACGTCGTTCACGTGATGTGCAAAGGAGCAGCCGAAGCTGTCAGCAATGCACGCCGAAAAGGTATTCGGTGGACGGTTGTATCGTTCAAAACGAGTTTTAACCCCGAATCGTTCAGGAGCGGTCGTTTTTGGTGAAGCAATCGCTGCTGGTTTGGTCACCGACGGCAGTCACTACTTCGATAAATGCTGGCAGCACGCCGCCGCCCACGTTTTGGCTCCGCCGTTGAGAACCGATGTTACAACCGGTGGTTACTTGTTGGATATGCTGGCCAGTGGTCAACTCCATTTAACAGGCAGCGATCACGCCGTTTTCAATTCCACGCAAAAAGCGTTAGGCAAAGACGATTTTACGAAAATTCCCAACGGCGTCAATGGAGTTGAAGAAAGAATGATGCTCATTTGGGAAAAGGGAGTGGTGAGTATTTATTTCATCGAGAACATTTATCGACCTCGTTTATTATAACAATAGTTCATTTTTTCTTCGTAGAATGCTGGAAAAATGGATCCAATGAGATTCGTGTCCATTACGAGTTCAACTGCGGCAAAATTGTTCAATATTTATCCGAAAAAGGTTCGCACCATTATCGCTATTTTTGGCAAGAATTTTGGATCCGTTATTTCTTTTCAGGGTCGCATTGCAGAAGGATCGGATGCCGACATGGTCCTTTGGGATCCGGAAGGAAAAACGACGATTTCCTCTAAGACTCATCATAGCAACATTGATTTCAGTATTTACGAAGGAATGTCGTGCAACGGCATTCCTTGGATGACCATCGTCGGTGGCAAAGTAGTTTTCGAAGATAATCAAGTGAAAACTCAAAATTTGCTTATTTAATGATGTTTCAACGCACTTTTACGATTCGTTTTTCCTGTTGCAGATAAAAGTTGCGCAAGGAGCTGGAAAATTTACGCCGTTGCCCGCTTACTCGCCTCACGTCTATAGCACCGTTTTGCAACGAGAAAAAGTTCGTTTGCCAGTAAAAGTAAATCGCGATTCATCATCGGCGCCGCAAGCGTCTACGCCGCACAACGCACCGCCCGCGCAACATCCGGCTCATGCTCCAACTTCAACGGCTGCTACTCCAACTCCAATCACGCCAACGGCTCAAGCCGTTTCGGCGATGTCCTTCGACGATATTCCTGTTGGTGCTAAGCACGCTATGGCTTCATCGCAAGATTTCCATAATCGTCAGCCGACCCGATCAGGAGGTAGAAACTTGCAAGATTCGTCGTTCGCCCTTAGCGGTAAGTTGTACTTATTTACCGCTGTAGTTGGTACCTTGTTGTTTTGTTCACAATTTGTGCAACTTTGGATGTTATGTGCAAGCGCTTTTCTTCGATTTTTGATTAATTTCAATTGTTTTCTATTTCAGGTGTTCAAATCGATGATGATCAGTCGTCTAGACCGTCGACGAAAATTTCCAAACCACCGGGCGGCGAATCTCGCGGTTTGTGGTGAACAAAAAGATGAAGCTAGTTTTTGTTTGTTTTTGAAGTTTTCGTTGTTTTTTTTTGACGATACAAGATAATTTTTTTGCTTTGTTTTTAAGAATATTATCGCAAACCGATTTCGTTTGTTATTTTTACTATAAACGCGTGTCACTTGGTTCGTACTGGCTTTTCGTGAACGGTTATGTAAAAATTGGATAACGTTGTTGTTTTTTTATT
The DNA here is from genome assembly GCA_034698125.1 of Prionchulus punctatus. Lineage (NCBI taxonomy): Eukaryota > Metazoa > Nematoda > Enoplea > Mononchida > Mononchidae > Prionchulus > Prionchulus punctatus. The sequence continues at coordinate 17,275 of JAQGBA010000523.1, read as the reverse complement.
CATTCGCAGGAGCTTCCTATTTTTTATAACTCGAAAAACGTTTGTGACACTTTTTACAGTTTTTATCCTTCTTTTTATTTTGTCGTGTTTTTCTTGGTACAATGCTATTTTTGTTAGGCTTTATATTTTAGGTGAAAGTTTTCTTGTTATATTCTCATCCGTAATTTGAGATTCATTACCAATCCTCCCTAATATGAAAACAAAGTTGAATCATTTTTTAAATTTGATATCATCCAATGACGACATCAGTTTACGTTTGTTTTTTGATCTCTAAATACAATCAAGGGAATCTATTTCAAGAGTAAAAGTTTTGCCAACGTTTGCTGGGCTTGTTTTATATTATTTGGCTACACTCTTCAATTTTTTTGACGCTGGGCGTAACGTGAAAATTTTTACATTTTTACGCGTTTTAAGCGTTAAAACGTTTCAGGGAAGTTTTACATTTTCAACTATGAGTGCCGAAGATATCAGCGTTACTTCCTTCCGCAAGTACTTGCAAATAAATACCATGCATCCAAATCCAAACTATGGTAATAAAAACTAAACTTGTAATGAAATTATGAAACCGAAAACGTATGAAATTCGTTTGCGCAGCTCCCGCAATAACCTTCCTTCAAACATTAGCTGACGAAATTGGCTTGCAAACAAAGGTTGTGAATATCGTACCAGGAAATCCCGTGCTCATCATGACGTGGTTGGGTAAACAACCGAATCTTCCTTCGATTTTGCTCAATTCCCACATGGACGTTGTTCCCGTTTTCCCAGTACAAATAAATTCTCAATGTTGCCCGTTAGCAAAGCAGAAAAACAAAATTATTGCAGGAACATTGGACTTACGATCCATTCAGCGCTCATAAAGATGAAAAAGGCAATATCTACGCTCGCGGTGCTCAAGACATGAAATGCGTTGGCATACAGTAAATTTTAAAAACCTATCACTACAGTGCTATTTATCCTTCTGTATAAATCATTCGTGGGATATTTTTCAGATACGTAGAAGCCGTTAGAAAATTGAAAAAAGCCGGTAAAACCTTTCTACGCACCATTCATATCCTTTTCGTTCCTGGTAAGTGATTTTTTAACACCCTTCAGTCTCTTTTTAGAAACTAAAGTTTTTCAGATGAGGAAGTGAACGGATCCAAAGGCATGAAACCATTCGTTCAATCGAATGAATTCAAAGATTTAAATATCGGTTTCGCTTTGGACGAAGGTAATAAATTGAAACGCAAGCTTTCTTCTTATATTTTAAAATAGGTTGTTTATTATCATTTAGGAGTGGCTGTTCCAGAGCCAATTTATCAAGTCTTCTATGCTGAACGCGTCAAATGGTGTAAGATTTTGAAATCAACTTTTTTTACCGTGAAAGCGAAAAAAGGGGATTTCTTTAGGGCTCAGAGTGACTTGCACCGGAAACCCTGGACATGGATCAAAGTTTATTGAAAACACAGCTGCTGAAAAATTTGTAATAAAAAAACGACAAAAATTTATCTTCGGTGGCCTGATCAATTTCGCTTTTTTTAGCAAAAAGTTGTCAACAAATTTTTGTCTTTTCGAGAGGAACAAAAGAAAAAACTAGAAAGCGACTCGAAATTAAGTATCGGCGATGTTACAACAGTAAACATGACGATTATTTCGGTGCGTTTCTGAAAATGTACTCGTTTTTCTTTGTAATGGATGATAAATTCGTTTAGGGAGGTGTCCAAGTGAACGTAGTTCCGGCTGAGTTACGGGCAGGTACGTTTTTAAAAGCGACATTATTTGCAAAATGTTTGTTTCATGTTTGATACTATTACGACAGATTTCGACATTCGAATTCCACCAACTGTGGACTTAGATGTAAGCCAAATTTTTCCTTTTTTTATCTATTGATGTAATTATAATTTTGTACAGAGTTTTAAAAAAACGCTCGAAGCTTGGTGCAGCGATTGCGGTTCTGGTGTTACAGCCGAATTCATCGACGTTCGTTTTGTTTCCTTGAAAGATATTTTGATTTTTATGATTCTAAAGGCACCTTTTTCAGATTTACAAAACGACAAACATGACGAGCATCGACGAAAAGGATGTTTGGTGGAAATCCTTTTCTGGTGTCATGAAAGAATTGTACCAATTTGTCTTGAACATTCCCATTTTTGGAAACGAGAAAACAAAAATTGAGTTTTTCAGAAAATTGGAATATCAAACGAAAATCTTTCTCGGTGCTACTGATGCGCGCTATTTGAGAGAAGTAAACGAATTTCTACTTAGGTTTTTGTAACATGTTTTAAAACAAGTTTTTAGCTTGGCTATCCGGCGATTGGGTTCAGTCCGATGATCAACACTCCGCAACTGTTGCACGATCACGACGAATTTCTCAACGAAAATGTTTATTTGAAAGGACTAGAAATTTATACCCATTTGATCCCGGCTTTGGCAAACACAGCCTAAAATTGCGACGTTTCGCGTCAGAATGAGCAAGTTGTCCGCGTTAATTTACGAATCACAGAAAATTTTATTTTTATGATCGAATAATTAATAAATATAAATCTTTCAATTACGAAGTAAATCACAGCCATATAAAACTCGATTTCTCTGATGAATTTTGGCAACAATGATTAAGAGTTTTAAAAAAATCACTTAACGTTTCTAAATTCCAACGACATGGAAAAGAATCGGACATCCTTCGCATAACAGCCAACCCAAAACTAGATAAGTTATCAGTCTCGTCGGGATATCAACATCGTACGGCAACGTGATTTCGTCGCTGTTGACTTCCTCATCATCGGATTTCGTTGTGTTTTCATCTTCGGAACATTCGTTGCTTTTTTCTTTACCAGGAAATGGGGGGAGCCGGTAAGTGGAATTTAAGTGTTTGCTCGACGCCGGATTCGATTTTAAATACGTCGAAAAACTATAACACGGTAAATCCAAATAGTTGTAGACCTTGACGAATATGGGTTTGAATATGTTCTTAACAATTAACCGCGATGTGAATATAATGAAGCAACCGATGACAACTCTCGCGCTTAAATAAAGGCTAACCGATCCGAAACGAGAATCGGACGGTAAAGCGTCCCATAACGACTGTTTTGACGCGATCGTCAAAGTAGACGTGGCTCGAGCGACGACGCATCCCAACGCGCAACTGCCGACGATGACAGTTTCGCCGTAACTTTGCGTTTCCGGTACGCTTCTCGGATGTATCGCGAAAAGACCCAAAACAATGGCGATAGCTTGAGGAATGACGTATCGACCGACTGCGCATTGATAATCGATGTAATCGTCGACCAAGAGATATATCGATAAAATTGAAACGCCCACGAATCCGCCGCCGACCATATCCGCCGGACTGTGAACGCCGAGGTAAATTCGGCTGAAGATTACGCCGACGGACCACAATAGAACGCAGGCGAAGACCAGACATTGCGCCGGCGTCGACATTTGATAGTGCAAAAAGCAATAGAAACAAATATACCACGGGGCTATCACTCCCATGATACCGTGATTGCTGGGAAACGCCCAATCCAAATCTTCTCTATGCAACGGTTTCACGGGCGGCGACGGTGGACGAGGCAAGCATAAAAGACATTTGAAAAAGCTCGAACAATAAAACCCCAACGCCAGTAAAATCGTGAATAATCGACCCAAACGCGCGTCTATTATCCACGTGATAAACATGGCGAGGCAAGTGAAAAAATCTTCCGTACCCAAAAAACTGCACATCGACATGACTTTGTTGCAAAAAGACGTTCGATGTTCTTGAAGGACCAAATTCACCGGCACGCCGACTTTTATCGACTCCAATAGCCACTGTCTAATCCACAGACCCGCGTATCCCCAACGATCTATCGGCGCTCGCACGAACGGCTTCGACGATGAACTCCTCGATTTGAACGATTTTTTGCTTAATTCACCACCGTGATCGACGTTTTGAGCGGCGGACATTTTTCACTCTGATCAGAATGCGGAGAGTTAAAAATCACTTTTTGTATCAGCTGAGAAAGTTGGCAATTTTTCGGTTATATCCACTTGTTCGAGCTGAAAAATGCGAAGAAAGCAAACGAATGGTGCACGTGACAAACATTTGCTGCTTCCGCGGATTGTAGTCAAGCAAAAAGCTGGAATCGAGCAAAATTTGCTTTCATTATAAAATTAGATTCATATACCTTACTTACATTATAGGATCGACCAATGACGCTCTATCCATATAAGAATAAACTTAATGGACAACAATCGTTATGACACTCGATTTAATTAATCGAAACTCTTTGACAGAAATAGCCGCTTTAGCATATTATTATCGTTGCTAGCACACTAGCTGCGTGGCCGCGACGATCGAGTCTGGTTTAATCCCATTGCGAGATTTATTTCCAAGGGTTACCTATAATTTTGATTGTTTGATTCATTCGTTTGATTCATCCAATAGAACTCAGCCAATAAAACTCATGAACAAATACAAAACTGGTGACATTGAATCAAATAACAAAACAAGTGTCAGTATTTCGAAAGTCTGCAAACAAGTACAAAACCATTCCTGATAATTATTTGAAAACGCGCTTATAAAGTAAAAACGATAATTCGGATTATTATATCCGATGGGGAGCAAAAAGGGGCATCATAGATATGTGATGGATTTAGAGTAATTTTATCAAAAACTCCGTCAGGCTCTATCCCAAAACGTAATTCCAAGTAATTTTCTAACTCTGGTAATAAATTGTATTTATGATAATAGATTTGTTGTAAAAACCTCCATGTTGACTCTTTCAGTATAATTATAGTGTTATTTTTAACATTTTTTTCATTGTTTGACAAAAATAATTTCTTAAAGGTGGCTCAAGTGTCGCGTTTTCACTCCGTTGCGCAAAGGTTTATCTTTTCTACGACGAGTTGATGTTTTGTTAGCCATAAGGCATATTCATTTGAAAACGAATCTGTTTCATTATTTATGTTTGCAAATGTGCGCTATCTTTAACGTGTAAAGGGGCGATTTGGGTGTTCGCGTTTCCAAATATCAACAAATTTGTGTTTCGTCGGTCAGAATTATTTTTAGCATTCCGAAATGACGATTCTTCATTTGAAAATAAAAATTCTGAACGATACTCGCGAATGTTCGGTATCGGTGAGTGCTTTCGCTTTTGTTCATTAATTTTTATTTCATTCAATTAATTTTTATTTCATTTTTTATTTCATTCATTTATTTATTTCAATTATTTTGAAATAAAAATTAATTGCTTTTTTTAGATAAACAGCAACGACTTCGTGAAAAATTTGAAACAAATATTAGCGGAACAACTTTACGTCCCGATAAACGAACAAAAATTAGTTTACGATGGCAAAACTTTAACGGACGATCAAAGTTTAGAATTTCAGAACGTTAAAGACGGCTGCCGATTGCATTTAATGATAAAAAAATCATCGTGCGGTATTCGTTTTGCCGAGGAATGCAATTTATTCCTTCGACCGCATTTTGCTCAGCCTGATTGCAAAAAAATCACTGAATGTCTCGATTCTGTATGATTATTTGTCCTATTTTAATTAGGTTTGTTGTAATTCTTACATTAAATTACCTTTTTAGAGGGTTGCTCAACTTGCTACGAACGTCAGCTGGGACGATTTGGAACGATATGCAGCTTGGAAATTACAAAATAAATCTTGATTTGTTCGGATAATTGTTGTATTAGTGTTCTTTTCTTATTCTGTAATAAAGTGTAATGTGTATTCATGTAAGTCGTGCATTTTCATTATAAATTTATAATGAAACATGGTTATTCATATACCCTTTAATCTGACACGTTTTTTAAAATTGGCCTTTCTATTAAAAGTAAGTCTCAACAAAGTTTCCGTTATTCCTTAAAGTTAAATGAATGTTTACGGTAAATTAAACCTTTACTTTAACTTTCAAGCGTTTCCATGACTACTATTTGAAATTTGAGTTCTGAAAATTGCTTCAGAACTGTTTTATCAATCGTCAGCATTGATTATAAAAATTCCTTTCAGTCATGACAGCTGTTGTAGCAAAGAAGAAAAGCCAAAAATCGAAAGAATATCAAACCTTAGAATACCTTGTAAGTGCTGTTATTCGTTTCATCCATAAATCAGTCCAACCCTATTATTTTGATAATAGTGTCAACAGAATGATATCAATATCAAGAATCTCAAAAAGAATGGGGCAGAAGTGAAAAAATTGGAAATGTTTTTCGGTGGATATCCTGATATGATAGGCCTCAGATTTTTCGCTTCTCTTAGCTGTTTAAGATTAATCGGCCAGGATATCAATAACATAACGAATGTGAAACACATTTCAACAACTTTAACTGAACTGTGGTTATGTGAAAGCAAAATCCAAGTATGCAACAGTGATTACAAATAGAATATAAGTACTTTGATGAAAATAACTTGAAAAAAATTTAAACAGAGGCTGGATGGTTTGGAGAGTTGTGTCAAACTGAAAAGTTTATACCTTTATGATAACAAAATCAGCGACTGCAGCCAAATTTCGAATTTGACCGAATTGGAAGTACTTTGGCTGAATGTTAATCAAATAAATTCTTTACAGGTAACATTTTTATTGCTCTGTAGTTTTGCGAATCTTACAATAAACTTGTAAATTGTAAGCAATAACAGTTGTTCTGATCATGTTATAGTTCTTGGGCCATTTGTACTCGTTGAAAGAAATTAACCTTGCAAAAAATCGTATTGATGATCAAAGTATATTTGATTGTTCCTTTTTTGATTTCACCTTGCAAATTTAGCGAATTCTCTTCTAGGTTTGAAAAAAATTGACCGTTTGTCATTTAATTTGATACATTTAAATTTATCAATGAATGATATTAGAGAAGTCAAATCTCTTACGAAAATAATCCACTGCAAAATGTTGGAATCATTATCATTTGCCGATCCAAATTATGGAGCGTGCTTAGTATGCGAAAATATGTATTATACGCCCTGGGTTTGTTATCACTTTCCGAAACTTAGCAGATTCGACGGCATTGAGGTTAAAGATGTCAGTGTTGCGTCAGTAAGTCTGTCCGAAAGCATTTCAACAGCAGATTTTTTGATCTTTTTTCTATTTTAGAAAAAAGCATTGACATTAAAGTTAGAAGTAGAATCAAAATTACGTTCAGAAGATCATATGTTCTACGAACTGTCGCAAAATATAAACACGAACGTTTTACGATATCACGCGCTGGTTACTGAACATATTCGCAACATTTCCAATTTTATGGCGAATACGAAACTTAGCGAAATAAAATTGAACCACTTATTGCTGGACAGAAAACAATTTTGGAGTCGGACGTTGGCTCAACTTCACAACGTTCGATGTAATTTAACTAATTTAGTGAAACTCAGAACAGAAATGAAAAAGTTACAAGTAACTAAATTTTTCGACTCATTTTTAGCACTCCCTAGCCTTTAATTAGCTCATTTGTAGATACACATGATGTTGGAAAACTGCAGCTTTAAAAATACTGATGAAATGACTATTAGCATGTTAACCGATACAACGAAACAATTTTATTGCCCTCACCAATTGTCATACCTCGATATTTCTGATTTTAATGTTATTGGCTGTGTTCCCTTCGTCGATCGCTTGAATTTAGAATCGCCCAGTGAAGTTTATTATACGTTTTACAAAAAAACCTTGAACTCTGAATTAATTAGAAATCTTCTGATGAATATTCACGAATTGGATGAGTGCGATTATTTTCAAAACTTTTTTCTGCTCGCTTTGAAACTGCACAAAAATCAAGAATCTCATTTATGCTCGATAATCGTTGTGAAAGCGTCCGAGTCATCGAGAAAAACGAAATTGTTATGCAATATAAAAGATTATATTACTGTCGATACAGAAAATCAAAAAACAGTCAAGGTAAACGAATGCGCCTGTACGGATAACAAAATATTTCATCGAATTGAAACTGTTCGACTTTTGGGTGATTATGAATTTTTGGGTGTGGTATTTATTGAATTTATCAATCACAAATTATCCGCTTTCACCTCGGATTCTTTATTGAACGACATTCAACCAACGTTTTTAGTGGAGGAAATCGAAAAGAACAAGAAATTATTTGACAGCGGTAAATTTGCTATTCCCAAAGAAATTAATGCAGAAAAGTTTTTATCCGATATAAATTTAACGTCGCTATCGTTAACGTTTTCTAACGTTGAAGATGTTTCTCCTTTAAACGCACTATCGCTGCTTACTAATCTTGATTTATCATTTAATAAGATCCAATCGTTGACCACATTGAAAAGTTTGCAGAAATTGCAATCGTTAAAGATCCTCGGAAATTTTCTTCGATCGTGGTTCGCCGAATTGAATCATTTGAAATTCTATTGTTCAAATTTGCAAAGTTTGGACATGCGATTGAATTTATGGCCGCTGGATGAGGAAACAAAATTAGAAACAATAGCGAAGAGCTTCTTCGCGAATTTAATTGAGTGTAACAAGAAAAAGGCTGAATTGATCGGCGAACCGTTACACTTCGATAAATTGGGCAATACGAAATACGCCGAGAGAATTTGGAACATCGATGAGATGCCATTGTTTTTGAATTCTGAGAATTGGTCGGATTTTTTGAAACGTTACGGCTATTCACCCTTCAACGTTGATTTTCGATCCGAAATCAAATGGCATAAATCAGTTAATGGTTTAAACCTTTCTCAACTGAATGTAACTTCGCTGCTGAATTTCGACCATTTTTTTAAATTGAAATTTTTGACGCTCGATGATAACCCGCTCGTAGATATCACGGTAAGGTTTGGAAACAGTTCAAAAAAATTCCATGAAGACCTGTTTCAATTGCGCTTTGAATTCGTTTCAGACCCTTCCTTCACTTTTAAATTTACGTATTTTGCATATGGATCGTTGTTATAATGAAAAATTTCCTGATTTAAAGCATGTAAATCACTTGACCGAATTAAGTTTGCAATTCAACAATCTCGGAGACATTAGCTTCTGCAAATACGCACCGAACTTGATGAAATTAAATGTAACTGGAAACAATATTTCGTCGTTGGACGACGTTCACTTTCTTACCAGTTTACGAGAAATCATTCTATCACGAAATCGAATTGCTCATATTCAAGATATTAAAATTTTGAAGGTAACATTGTTCAGAAAATAAGTGTTGACCAAGAAATTATTTTTCAACTGTTTTTATAGACTATTTCAACTTTAATTGTATTGGATTTAAGTGGTAACGAAATCCAACAAGTAGCCAACTATCGACCGCACGTTGTTCATCTTTTGAGAACCATCGAAGCGTTGGATGACTCTTTAGTGGTAGTGGCCCTAGTTGTTCTAAGTAATTTTTTTGATATGACGTAATTGTTTCACTTTTAGACTGATGATGAAAGAAAATTATCCGATGAAACGTTCGGTCGCACTCTTAATTTGGATTTTCTATCTTCACGCTTCGATTCAAATCAGTTAGTCAAATCAACATATTTGAAATTGAATCAACTCGGATTACAAACCGTCTCCTTACCAGAAGATAATTACCTTAATCATATTCAATCGTTGGATTTAAGCGAAAATAAATTTAAATATTTCGGCGATATCGTTAACATAAAAAATCTCGAGCAACTGTCATTCAGTTCGAATTGTTTTCAAAGAATTTTTCAAACGGAGGATCTCCCCGATAATTTAAAAATTCTCAATAAACTTAAAGTTTTATATTTGGATCAAAATAACATTTCAAAAATACAAACTCTGCAACTAAATTTGTTACCGTCATTGATCGAATTGCATTTGCAAAATAACAAATTGACGCATATTCAAGGTTTGGATACGTTGGTAAATTTGGAACTATTGGATTTAAGTTACAATAAAATAGCCAGCATTTCGACGCATTCCTTTATCGGACAACATAAATTAAAATTTCTATCGTTGGCGTACAATCGACTTAAAGAATTGTCGCATATTTCGAAACTGGAAATGTTAGAATTTTTAGATATCAGTTTCAACAGTATAAACAGTTTGCAAAATATAAAAAATATGGATTCGTTGAAATATTTGAACACTTTTAAATGCACTGGCAATCCAGTTTGCAAACGAAACGTTTATCAGCATTTTTTCATTTCGCATCTGCCGAGTTTACGATCGATCGACGAAAAAGTTTTATCGTCGGATGATAAAGAAATAAGCATACAAACTATGAAATCGCACAATAAGAAACTGTTGAAAACGACTAATGTGGGGCACGAATATGGAGATGAAGAAGAGTAAGAAATGATTATTTGTTGAATTGCACTACTTTATGGACGAATTGAAACTTTTTAGAATTAGCCGACAAGCTGACAGAGGTACGGGAGGAAAATTAAAACCGTTAACTCTACCATCCATAATGAAACAGCCCGCGATGTCCACCCCACAATTTTCACCCTTTAACCAACCCAAAGTGAAACCGACTGGAGGTCATAAACCACGCCGATTTGAAGCCTTAAGTGATATATATATATATTAATTATTGTGCAAATTTGAACGTACGCTTTACTCTAATTTTTAGATCTTTCCATTGAAAGCTTGGTTACCGTATCTACACCAAACAAAACGTTTCAAGTATTTGGCCGACCTTGCTCTATTGAACGAAGAAATTTCAAACGAAAATAAACGTTGTTATAGTTATCTGCTATTCTGAATCTTTGTGTACCTAATTTAATTTAAATTTGATTAATCCCGTAAAATTCATACATGAACGTTGGGCACGTTATACAATCTAAGATTAGTCAAGAAAAAATTATCAACGAAACGAAAAACGTACGAAATTTTGACAAATCGATCACACAAGGTATTTTCTTTCAAAGTCAATTATTTCTTCAGAACCAAACGAACCAAACGAAACGCGAAACCGGAAATCGGCCGCATGATTACTGTATAAGATTGTGGTAAATCAAGAGCTTCTCATCGCCAAACTTGCCCGAGTGTAGCGAACGTTCATTCGTCTTTCCTTACTTTCAAAACCATGCACGTACCAAACTGAATGAACCGTAAGAACCGGGAAATAATGGAATCGACCGCACGATAACTATATAGTCGATCTGTTGTTTCTACGAAAAGATTGATTAGGTCTTTTGGTGGTGTTACATAAGTCGCAGCATACTATAGTAGCAGCATACCATCGACCACAGCATACCTGCGACGCCCTCACGAGGCAGCGCAAAAAGTGTGACGGGCCACGAGATAAAATTCTTCGGCTTTAGCACTCAGACTATGAAAATCGGCGGCATTTTAAAACATTAAAAATAGGCATAGTCAATGAATTACCATATGATGTTGTTATCGGTCAGGACACAGCTCATGCTTGGCAATTAATAGTCAAATCTTTGGATCAAGATGGCACTGTCTGGATTGATAATTACATAGTACCTATCGTCTGGCAGTACACTAATAAAGCAGAGTGCAACTCAATAGTGTGTGTAGTATGCGTGTAGCTTTAGAGATCCCAGGATACAGCGAAGCAATGGTACCAGTCTCACTGCAGACTAAGTGGGATCGGACTGACACAGCTTATTTCGACTCCATGCCATTCTTCACCAAGCCTGGAGTCTACGCCGCTTCAGCCATTGCTACAGGTGGCAAACACACATTTCCATTACAAATGGTGAATACCACTCAACATCCTGTAACCATACAACCTGGTACCATAGTCGGATCATTGTCAAATGATATCGACCCGGCACTAGCCGTACCCCTCACGATTCCTGCAGAGGCAGATGAATCGACTGTCGATCCAGCCTTTCTGGTTGAAATCGACAAAAGCCTTAAGCTACTTCCGCAGCATTGCCCGTGGAACGTGCCAGGCTCTTCGAGGATTGCTCACCAAGTTTCGCTCTCTGTTTGCAATGCTTGACGATACGCTAGGCCTTACTCACTTAGTCAAACATGAAATAAACGCGGGAGGTGCCCCACCATTTAAGGCTCGGCGCTACCGTGTACCCTGGGGCCAGAGGGACGAACTAGAAGCTATGATTAAACAGCTTCAACAAGAATGTCAGGAATGTTTAACCAAGCCTTCCCGAAGCCCTTGGTCATCACCCTTGTTCTTAATAAAGAAGAAAGATGGTGGCTGGAGACCCATTGTGGATTACAGAAATCTCAACGGTGTCACTAAAACCGATGTCTACCCAATCCCTCAAACAAAGGATTGCCTAGATATCGTTGGAGGTAAAAGTGCTTTACAGTATTTGATGGAAAAGATAGTTTCCCATCAAATAGAACAAGGTAAAGCAAATTATTGAATTACCTTCCCCCGGCCAAGCTAAGAACAAAGTCTGTGCCATACAAGTATTTATGAGCATGGTCAACTGGTTCAAACGCTTCGTACCTCACTTGGCAGATATCGCCGCTCCTTTGTATGCTTTCAGCAGCAAAAAGAGCGACGGTAAATGGACAGATATCCATGAGGCAGCCGTATTAAAGCTAAAATGCTTTTTACATCACCGCCAGTACTTGGATATCCAGTGATGAATAAAGATTATAACGTTACTTTCATTCTGACTACAAATGCATCGGATAAGGTCTTAGGTGTCGTACTGTCGCCTGAAATACAAAACGCGGAAATCATTTCGTTGCATCGCTGTAGTTGAAACTATTAGAATTCTTACTCAAAAACAAATATCGAGTCCTCGGTGGCCACCCGTTCGTGTCAAACAAACGAATAACGTCGTTGAATTGACCGTGGGTATCGCCGCATAACGTTAGTGGAGCTTCGATTTCAATCATACAACCGGAAATTTTATGTAATTCATTTGTGGCTATTTCGATAACGATTCGTCTTCGTCAAGTGGCGCTGGATTTTTAGACGAGGACTGAACGGGATTAGTATTTGCAACACATCGTGTAAAGTTTTGATTATGTTTTTGTCTAATCCCATTTCTGTCGCACCGAATTTCGAGAACGCAACCGCTGGATGTGGCGGCAAACTAGTAGACTGTAGGCAAACTGATATTATACACGCATTGTGGTGTGTTGCCCGCTGACAAAAGGCAATCTGCCCTTTTTCTATACATATAACACATACTGGGAAAATTGAACTTGAGATTGTCTGAAAATTCTAACGGTTGTGTTACTTGCGAATGTTTCACCAGATACCGAAACAAATTTTCATGATTAAAACTTGTTCAGAAAATGCGACAAGATGAAAAATTTTGATTGGGGATTTGTCATTGAATGATTTTTGCAAAATAATTGTCATTTTTATACAATATAGGCGATAAAGTCATTATCAGAATTTCGATGAAAATTCGAAGAAGAATAACTTTCGAAACATTACAACAAAGAAAAGGAATTATTTACAGTAAATTTACATAGTTGTCTCATTTGCGTCTGCAGTGGTCCTTTTTTGTCATTGCATCTGGTTTTTATTGGTTTCTATAATATATTTCAAAATATGTCTCAAAAAGGTATTATTATAGGAGTAAAGCATCCAATTCTTGGAAAAAAATTCATTTTTTTAAAGATATGAAACCTCAAACAATTACGATGATCGTTCCGGCTCGATTAGACAAAAGATTTGGTATGGGCCTTGTATTCACTAATAACTGTGTGTACGTCAGTTCAATAGTGCCGGGCAGTTTAGCTGCGGAACATTTCAAAGTCAAAGACCGAATTGTCTCCGTCTTGGGCGTAAAAGTGAATAATAAAGAACATTGTCGTGAGCTGATTCTTCTCGCTTGCGATTGGCAAAATCAATTCGAAGTACTCATCGAAAGGCCAGTTTCTACATTCGTTCTGCCGCAATTAAATCCTGAAGACGTAAGATTTTTTTGTTTTGGTTCTACCGAATTTCATGCTTGATTTAAATTTATTTTTGTTCATATGTCCGAAATTCCCGATTTGCAATTTCATCCACAAACAGAAGCAAAATCGCTTCGAGAAGGTAAAGCAACAAATGAGTCAAAAAAGAAAACGAAGAGACAAGAACCGCTACCGATCAACTATAATTCTTACATGGGCGATGATGATTTTTGCATCGGCGATCCTTTGGACGGATTAAAATTTCCGATGAGCTCCGACGTTCGGGTTATTTTGAGAAAATGTACGCCGCAAATTTTGAAAGACTTCCTCGAAACTCCGATTGATAAAGCCAAAGATAAACAGAACGACGCGATGAAACTTTTTACACTCGACACGTCGATTTCACAAACAAAAATTGATACAGACATCAAGAAAAAGAAATACCTTATAAAGCCGAAACGTTAGTGTTGACGACATTTTTGATTTTTGATTTTTAACTATTAATTAGTGTTGTTTTATAAATGATGTTACGTTTTGTTTACTATGGAGTATTTTTATGATTGCAACATGGGTATTTACAGTAAAACAGGTTTCGACCCATTAGGCAGTCAAAAACGCTGTTTCATCAAGTTTATTTTTTTACTGAAAACTCCAACGCAGACTAACATTCGGTGAATAGGTTTTATGGGAGACTCAATTCTGTTAAAATTCTTCTGACTTTATATGGTTTGCCTTTAATCGTAGAAATATTTACTTAGTATTATCAAAACTTTCCATTTTCCCCGGCCTCAACTAAAATAAGGTCACACTCTTGTCTTTCATTTTGTTTACAAAATGTTGATTTCATTTTCTGCAACTACGATTTTTTGCTGTTTTGTCGTTGGATCCACGTTCGGTCAAACTTGTACCACTCAGAATAACAAGGATATCAGTGGTAACGATTATTTCAGCGTCCAAGGGCAACAAACGAGTTGTTGCCAGGTTTGCTACGGTTCGTATTATTGCAAGGCTTACAGCTGGACGAATTACAACGGTGGAACGTGTTGGTTGAAAACTTCGACGGCACCCGTCGTTAGCGGCGCCGATGTTGTTCTTGGAATTCCCGGTGGGAGTACATGTCAAAAACAAGCCAATTCCGATATCACTGGCCAAGATTTGATCAATATAAACGGACAGCCAGAAAGTAATTGTTGCAATTTTTGCACTCAAACGCAAGGATGCCAAGCGTATGCGTGGAACGATTACAATGGCGGAACTTGCTGGCTGAAAACTGCATCTGCACCGGTTGTCACCAATCCTGGAACAAGCGTCGGCGTGCTTTGTGGATCGGATTCATGCTCCGGTATTGATATTGAGGGCAAATTTCTGTTTCTTCGTTGTAATTTTCGAAACGTCATGCTTTCGTAGGTTCTGGTAGTATTGGGTGCGGTTCAGGATGGAAAACTTTCAAGAATTACAATTTCAATAGCATGTCAGATGTAAGAAGCAGCTAATTTGACTTCGATTGAAAATACTTTAAGTTTATAAATAAATACTTTTGCGAAGGTTTACAATGACTGGGATATAATGGTCTGGGCCCCTGGACATGTTAACAACGAACTGCAAGCTTACCGAAATTCTACTGAAAACATTTTCATCCGAGACAATCATTTGGTAATTCGAGCATTCAAATCGGGTAAGAAATTTTTGCTGAACGATGCATATTTTTGTTGTAGAACCATTGAATTTGTTTCTGTGCCTTTTAACGAGACTTTTTTTTAGGAAATCAGTTGACTTCTGGTCGCTTGCAGAGCAAACAGCTGTACACGCCTAATAGCGTCCCGGGCAATAAGTTAAAAATTGAATTTACGGCTACTGTACCCGCTGCAATGGGATCTTGGCCGGCACTGTGGATGGATGGGATAGATGTAGGAAAATGAAAATCTTTGTGCTTTTTACAAGAATCTAATCAAAAATGGCAAAGAATGGTTTTTTTTTGTAACAGGGTCAATACGGTCCAAATTGGCCGTTAAACGGAGAAATGGACGTTATGGAATGGGTTTGGCAATTGCAAAACGACGTCAAATCGTCGTTACATTGGAAAAGTGAAGGCTGATTAAGGAAATAAATTAACTTTACATTTTATTCGCAATTTTTACTTTATTAAAGGCGGAAACGATTGGAGTGGCGACTTCACGAATCAAGTGAATATTAGAGAATTGAGTACTACGTTTATAACATACGGAGTCGAGTACAGCACGGTATCAGGAGATGAATACATTCAATTTTACATTCGGAAGCCAAGCGGAGAAACATTATACGTTTCGAAAGTATGGGTGTTCTTCACGCCTTCTCTGTGCTGCTTTCAAGCAAAAACTAGCAATTTCTCCTTAGGCAACGCCCGACATGTGGGATGGCAGTTTCAATGGCAATTGCAAACCGAACTGTCCACCAATGGCGCCATTCGATGCAAAAATGCAGTTAATTATGAACGTTGCAATTGGCGGCGATTGGGGCGGTTGTTGCGGCGTGCAAAATTATAATATTTTCGACATCGGAGTAGAAATGGAAATTTCCTCAGTTAACGTTTGTGTTTTGAACTGAAAGAACATTTTTTTTGCCTTTAAGGCACTTTTGTCTCATTTTATTTGGTCGCAGTTCGCAGATTTTGTCAATTTTTCTTATAGTATTTCGATGCGTGCACTTCAAGAAGCAGCTTTTAAATCACAATTAGGAATTCAGGCTTACAATAAATCAGGCTTCACGCCAACGTTGTGTTAATTTATCCACGATTTGAAAACACTTTCGAACACCTTTTCAAAACGTATCACGAAACAACATTGCAAACTATATATAAAAATACATGGATGTGTTTTATTAAAGCGAATATAAATCTTTTTTTGTTGAACGGAAAGTTAAAGTTTGGTAAATCCTACTTTGTACATTTTGCTAATTAAGAGCCACTTTACGAGAAAGGGGTACACTTTTGAGTAATTTTGGAATGTTGAAAAATAAAAAAATTTCATACTTTACACCTTGATAGACAATTGTTTCCTGAGTCCGAAAATGGCTGTCATTTTATATGAAACCTATTACTTCGTGTTATATTCAGATATTACTAAAACTATATTCAGATTCGCACAAATTTTAATGAAAAAAATCAAAGTGCTATATCTCAGTACTGGTGAATCCAAACGGGACGAAATTTGGTAAATATATGTATCATATTATCCTACATGCCAAAAGATTTTCATGTTTGGATGGCAACCGATCGTTCGTTACACAGAAATATGTCCAAAAAATGAAATTTGCAAATTGGAAATTGTTTTACTTTACCGCCAACCGTATCTACAGATTGCATTTCGACGCATTGCACTTTGCGTCAACGTACGTTACAACTTTGTATCCAACTTTTCTGTCTCTCGTACCATTTTGACCCGAATACTAATTTGAGCCTTCGTGTACCAGTATAATTCCAGTACGGTGCAGTACAGTATACTGGGAACATGCTGGTTCAAATGTGAAATTAAATCTAAATTTGGGATATGGTTTACTTGAAATCATGATAGAAATGAAGAA
>JAQGBA010000522.1:0-31631 GCA_034698125.1 Prionchulus punctatus | reverse complement strand
CTTGATAGGTTTAAGCTGCAACACCTACGTCAACCATACCCTTTCCGAGTCTTTGTTTTTCAACAGCGAATCCCAACATACATTAACAGATAAATCAGTAATTTGATCAGCCCTGAGGTTCCAAGGCACAGAGCTAGGTTCTAAAAAAAGCAAGTATCGTCTTAAATATCGATTCATTGCTCGATAGGTCATAATTCAATACTGCTTATACCAAACTACAGTTGATGAGTCATCAGTGTCTGTAACTTACGACTGCACTCTGCAATTGCAATATCTGCAATATATTTTTCTTGCTTTGCTGATCCATCTTACCTGTGTACCCTGGACAGCTGCCATACTTGTTCACGGCAACGAATGCGAAGTGGTAAAGGGAAGAAGGCTTAGATCCGGATTGCGTTGCAATAAGCAGTATCGTGTCGGATGGCCACGATACTACAGTTTTCTAACTTCGTTATTGGTCCAGCAGCATTTATGAAATATATGATCGACGTCAGAGTTTATCGTGGATTAATGTACAACACAGATCGCAATCTCCTGGTTGCCTCAATAAGTTTACGAATTTGTTGTCAACAAAAAACGAAACTATTAATTGGCGCACAGTGATACAGTCTCAAGAAAATAAGCTATTCAGTACTGCAAAGTTCTCTCAAAAATGCCCATCGAACTTGAAACCATTGAAATCTGCGGAAGAAGAGTGGGAGGATCTAAAAACGAATTCGCAAATTATCATATCAATACTTCGGAGCAGTCCTAGGTGCAACAAAGAATGGATTTCGACAGCAACGTTACAACTGATCAAACCAAACGTTCAGCCAATGCACAGTTCAAAAATTTACCAGCTTCACATTCCTTAAATCGTTTGAAAAATGTACTTAGTTCAACGGCGCATGGATGAAGGCAATTGGTGGTTGTCTCAGACGGGTGGTATAGAGTGCGCATGGAAAGATAGAAATCACCAAGCCTTTGCAAACATGAAAAGAATTTCGACGAATAAACAAGCCAACTATATCAAGCACATAAAGGACAAAAAAGGTCGAAAATTAACCTAAGATGATGCCGTACTGAATAAATGGTCGGAATTCGATACACCATTATCGACAGCAGAATTGATTGACGAAGAAGAATTGACGAAGCTAATTTCGTTCAAGAAATTAAACTAGCCTTAAAAAAGATGAAACCCAGGAAAGCGCCAGGGCCCGATGAAATCCCGATTGATATCTTTAAGATGGCGCCGTCGTCGATCAGATGGGCGAGGAGAGTATTTACAGCGATAATGAAATCGAAATGAGTGCTGGAATCTTGGGGATAAACAACAATATGGCCAAAAAAGGATCTTCGTCAAGCTGCGAAAATTATAGACCGATTGCTTTACGATAAGAAAATGGTTCTTCAAAGTGATATTTTATGCAAGTATAAACTTTTGGAATGTACTGTTAGAAACTCGAGCGGGATTTCGACGAAATCGCTCAACTATCGACCACTTATTCGTCTTGCATCAAGTCAAACAAAAACGATTAACGAAAAAGATAGCAACATTTTGCGCCTTTGTCGATTTCAATAAAACCTACCACTCAATCATTCAAAACCAAATGTGGAAAACCATGTCAGAGTGGAACTTGACAAAAATTGGCTAGAAATTTTGAAATCCTGCTATTCAAAAGGCGGTGCATCGCTGCTGGTCAATGACAAATTATCACCAACATTTATGATCAAACGAGGGCTTGCTTGCCTGTTCAATTTGATTTTAGATGATGTCATACGAAAGTTTAACGAAAAGTTGAGTCCATTGGTGATCGATTTGAAGGATGAACACTTATCTCATTTGGAATTTGCCAACGACTTAGTTCTGTTTGCGAATTCTACTGATGAATTGCACACGTCGTTGAATAATTTAGCGAGCGTTATTAGTAAAACGGGCCTTTCAATTAATTCCGACAAGACTTTTTTTAATGGCTTTTCGGCGGAAAGATTATGCAAGTCTTCTGAAATTTACGTTAAATGGTAAGAAGCTGAATTGGGTTGATGAAGTTACATACCTAGGAAGGAGAATTTCAAACGATCTATCCCTGGCGATCTCGATAAAAGAGCGAATCTGTGTAGCAGAAAAGAAGTTTTACAATTACAAGGAATCAATTTGGTCAGCAACAAACATTGCTTCAAGAACGAAAATTCAACTCTATCGCCGTTTAGCCCGACCATCGCTTCTTTATGGATTCACGTTTTGAATCTAAGAAAATCCGATGAACATTTGCTAGAGGTCTTCGATATGAAATGCATCCAGCGTATATTGAGAATTAAATGGTTTGACCTGACGACCGAATCATGAAATCGCACGATGTTAAAAGGATCAGAAACATTGTCTCTCAATATCGGCTATCATGGCTGGGGAAGATGTACCAAATGTCAGACTTATCAACTTCCAGTGAAAGCATTTATTTATCAACCTTCAGGCGCTAATAGCCATGGACGTCCACAGGTAACTTGGGTTGACTGCATCCAGAAAGATTTACACAAAACAATAATTCCGATACACTTAGCCATTTCAAGAATGGCTGTGAATGAAGAACTATGGAACAAGATCTTATCAGTTATTGACTAATTATATTTTATTGTATATCATGTAAACTGTATTGCACGATTGCAATTTCTCATTGCCATTTATATTCTAATTAGCACTAAGTGTGCTAAAGGTATGTAAAACACGTGATGTACCATTTTTTAATGTGTAAGTTGCCCAAAAGTGAGTTTTCCGCCGTACGTGCAAATCATTTTTATTTGAGTTTGCAATTGTGAATGAACTATAACATAGGGTTGAAGGATCATTTGCAAAGAGTGAAAGGGTCATAATTATGTTTTCCGCCTGCGCATCATTTTTACGGTAATCTTGTTGTGTGTGCTACAGGGGATGCGTTTTGTACAAAATTATCTTGAAAATCGCTTCGTTGCAAGTAAACTTAAAAAAAACGAAAAAAACACAAACAATTTTGAAGGCCAGAAACAAAAATGTGTTTTTGCAGCCAACGTCTTCTTAGGCATAGTAAAATATTTTGACGAGGCGAAAAATCTAAAAAGACCTAAAATTGAAGTATCATTGTGCGCGGTTTCGGTACTAAAATAAAACTAAGTCGCACTTTAAATTTCTCAAAAATTTCATAAATAGTCATCCAATAAATAACAACTGTTATCGTGTTTCACGATGTATCCTTCATCAGATAGCATCGCAAAGTGGTATAGGCAGACGATTTATTTATTTCTCATGCGCTCGCCAGACACTACGCAAAACTTTACACATTTCGTAATGAATCCAGTGCAAACGGGCGCTTTCTGGAATTTCGACCTAATTTTAAAATTGGGACATTTCAAGTTCTCACGAGAAAGCGATTCATCGCGTTGGGGATGCGTGTTTTTCTTGGCGCCAGTTCAAATATTTGCTTGTAATCGCGGCACGTGGCGCCCGAAAACCAATTAACACCGCAGATCAATTGGCGCGAATGTCCGTCAAAAATCGAAACTGGATATACAAAACCGTATTTCATCATTAGATGCGACACGCTATTCACGACTGAACGAAGCGAAACTTGCTCAGCCTTGTAGAACATCCTGCACTTTTACGGTTCGAAAAAATCGTCCATATAAACTGGTTGCAAACATTTTGGTCAGTCATTGCGGTTTTTATTTCATCAGGGTTTGCAAGTTCCTTTGCGCGGGTCGGTCTTTCTTTCGAAATTTTACTTGTTGAAGTGCAAAAATGATCAACGTTGGTGAACAAATTCTAATTCAGCCAATGTCGCTGAAACAACAACTATCGATTTCGTCGCAAAATCGGCAAAATTTCATCGATCGATTATCGGCGATAAAATCGATGATGAGCAGGATCCATTCGTCGAACGTCATGCCGTCGTCGGAACGTATGGCGGGAATTCAAAATTTGACACTATCGACGATTTCGTCGATAAACATCAGTTCGAAGAAGATGAAATTCGTGAAACTAATTCAAACATATTTGACATCGGTTTCGTCGCTGTCTAGGACGACGTCGAGGCAACAAACGCGTCCTGTTCAATTGACATTCGGTCAAATTTGCGATATAAGAAGAATTACTTTCAGTTCAAAACTTTTATTTGTCTAGATAACAAATTTTATCCGTGTTTGTGTGCGTTTGTCAACCAAAGAAATTGTCTGTAATAATTTTGAATCGTTGTATTTAATGAAAAATTATTAAACTTACTGAAAAGTTGGCTTGTAACAAGAAAATCGCCGATGTTGCATTTAAAAAAACAAATTTTAGGTTGCGGTCTGCCACAAAATCGGTGCGTTTCTTTTATAGAACTGATGCTATTTTAGGTTTCATGGGGACTTTCCCAATACTGGTTCAAATTATTAAAAAAGTTAATTAGATCGTATCCATAAAAGGAAAGCGCCAAATTTAAGGTGCGACAGTACAGTAAGAAAAAAGATTGCCATGTCCTCTCTGTCAAATATAAAATTTAATCTTGTCATTCAATCTGAATCATCAAATTTACTAGAAATTCTTGTTGAATTTGAAAATGCTGTAGTGTTTTATTTTTGTAATTTCAATGAACAATTCCATACAAGCTAATTTTGTGCTCGATAATAAATAAATGAAACAAGTTTCACGACTGTCTATAAGCCTACACAGTTCATTCATTCATATTGTGTAGGAAGAAGAATTCGCAGTATTTGACAGTGTAGGAATATATATTTTAATAATTGTTATTATTGGAATTTTTGTGTTTATTCCTCCTACAGCCGGATGTTCGCTAAATCGAGTGTTAGCTGACTTATTCACCACAAATCAACTATGCAAAACAAATTATTTGTTTGGGGTGTTACATATCCAGTAAAAATCGAATTTGTAGGCATTGCAAAACCGTAAGGTCGAATAAATACAGTACTACCTTACTACCTAACAAAACAATTGAATTGTACCCTCGGGACAAGTTGTCCAATGTACGATAGTAATTACTGGAAATGGCGAGTGCAGTTGAGTTTCTAAATGACTTTTTTCATCATCAGATTCGTTTTGTGTACCATTTCGTGGTTAGGAAAACAAATTACTTGCGCTGTCTAACGCCTTACGTTGCACAAACCAGACACTACGCGAATTTATTCCGATTTCGCAATAGTTAGTCATGTTACTCGAACATGCGATTTTCGAGCATGAGCAAGCGGTTGTGGTGACGATTTTTTGAATGACGATTTTTTGCGAAATGGCGCGATTTCATTGGCAAACATTTGTTTTGTAAATTCGATGCTCGCGCGGCGCCAAAATCAATGCCGTACCGCGCGCGTTGCCAAGCAAGCAAAAAAGCGAAACTTACCGAAGGTGTATTTCATCATACGATGAAACTTTTTTCGTCCGTCAATGAGATTGTGAATGAACGAGACGAAACTCGTTCAGCCATCGTCGCGGCCTTGGCTGCACATCCGACGAAATCTATATAAACCAGTTGCTCACCACAGTTTGGTTAGTCGTTGCGGTGACTGTCAAGATTGGCAAGTTAGTGTGCTGTAGACACAAGTTTTTTGTTTCATTCTGTTCACATTGAGTAAATATGATTAACGTCGGCGAACAAATTCTCATACAACAAGTGTCGATGCACGGCGCTGTCGATTTCCACAAATCTGCATCGTCGCTGCAATTTCAACCGCGATACAGTAATCTACATTTGGCGCTAAATTCGGTGCTGACCAATATCCATTCGTCGGCCACGTCTACTCATATATTGCCCGCAGCCAGTCATACTGTAGCTGTTGGAAATTTGGCGCTATCGAGGATATCGACCACTTCGACGATTGCATCGAGATGGCAGCCGTTTGCGAATACGCTTAGAAACTGTTTGTCGCCCGTTATCGCGCTATCCGCGCCAAAATCGAGCGCTGGCTCGTCGACTAACGGACAAATCGACGATGCGAGAACATTCTGTTCATGAGTGCTGATTATTATTTGCTAGGTATAATTATTATGTTTTATGATCTTATAATTCTTGTCAACCAAAGAAATTTACCACGTGCCATAATGGAAATGTTTATAAATAATGCTTTAAAAATTAGTTTTTCCGTGAATAAATCGGATATTTATGAATTGTAAAAGTTGCTGGAAACGTTAATTACTTTTCAATAAATGAACATAAATCTTAAAAACTCATTGAACTTTAGTTTTCAGCTGCATAATTCAGCTTTTATTGTTTATAAAAACAAGTTGCGAGTTGCAGCCAACAAAAAAATGCTATAGCTAACAACTTTCGCAGCTAAAAGCTGTTTTATGATGAAACGAATATCGTTTCATAATTTCTGGCCATTACTCAGAAAAAAATCCAGCCACACTGGTTTGTCTTGTGACTGGCTAGCTAGCTAGCCAAATCGACGTCGGCGACGATTCACTGAAAATGATTTCGAGGGAAATCGTATTGTTGAAGGGTGAATGAGTTTTTGACTCATTTCAGTTGACATTGCAAACGGGGTAATGGATCGCCGTACTGTGAAATCAATCATGGAAATCCGCAATTTGTGAACAAAACTAAAACCATGCGTCAAAAAGGCGTTTTCGAATATCCTTCTTATTGACATGCCTAAATCACAAGTTGCAACGGCAGCCTACGACATTACCAGTTGGATCTTAAGGCGCGACCACCGATCGCTGTCGCAGTTAGCGTTTTAGCATGCAGTAAGTGCAAAATTTTGTTTATCTTTTTGTTTTCGTTTTTTAGGGCGAACTTTGATCATTCGATCGTCCGATGTTGGATTTCCGTCACGAAATCAAAATTGACTTGACATCTTAAAAACAAATTACGTGCCATCGACGACGAGGAATTGAGACATTCCAAAATTTGATTTGAGAAATGTTTGTTGTAATGCAACGGAATTCTGATTCGCTCGTCAGCCTGAGCGAGCGAACACATTTTTTTGCTTTTTCATTCGGTTTTCCACGCATATTTTGTTATGTACAGTTGATGAATAAATAAACAAATTCGTTTTCAACAATCTCGATGACGCATTCACGTGATCACATCGTTGCCATCTTCCACGTGACTGGCTGTTCCATAAATGGCGAGTTGTAAGGAGGGTCCAGAGGGACGATCCCTATCCGTTCATATAGTTCGATTTTGCCGTTGGGAGTTCGGTGGAGTAAAAACAAAAGTTGCAGCGTTATCTTGAGCAAGGTGTTTATGGAAATCCTGCTGAAAGGCTTAATGCACTGGCTGTCTAGCAGCTTGAGCAGTCGCGGATTGTGTACCAGCGTCGAGCGATGCTAGTATGTGCTCTTGGAAAACGGGCTGCTGGGCCACGATGACTGATTGGCTTTGCAGATTTGGGCACAGCGAATGGTATTACAGGGATGGCAGGTTGTCCTAACGTGACTGGTTGTATTCCTGACTGGTGCATTCAAAATATTATCTCTTGCTGTATCTTGACTTGAAGATCACACACGTCTTCTTCAGCATCAGTTTTTTCAGTTCAGATGTCCCGTTGTCGGAATCTTCTTCAATTTCTTCTCGTTTCTTAGCTAGCTAGCACCAATATTTTGAATAATGGCGTACTAAGAAGTACCTCCAGCGGAATATAAAACTTTTCTTGTGGTCGGACTTACCATACGTACTACGGGATAAAGGGAAACTTATTTTGCGAAAATGAAATACGTATTTTAACGTTGATTAGCAAGTACGTGTTAGTATGGCAATTTGCTATATGCCTGCGCGATTTACGTAAAATCAGTATGCTTTCGAAATTGATATTACAAACGATTATTAGCGGTTTGTGCCTTGATAAACATCAAAACTGTCCGTTTTCGGTAATTTTTAGCTCGTAATCACTAAAAAACTTCAACGCGAATTTCGGATCAAAGGAAAACGGATAATTTCACGAACAGCGATGCGCACTCAATTTACAAGACGCGTATATCAAATTTGCAGCTTAACATGTACTTGCGAATCAACATTAAAATACTTGTTATAGTGTACAACAGAGCGATGGCAAAGAAAACATTAAAATGTTGGTAGAATATTGGTTAACTTTTCACGTCATCTTTACTCTTGATGAATCTATTCTTCTTTTATCATTACTTCATTGATAAAGAAATCTGACAAAATCGAATTTTTGCAAAAGCAAGTAATGCATCGTTTCCTGATATATTTTTTGCTTGAACTTTAAATTTATTTTTACTCTTTTTCATACTGTAACTTTAGTTTTTGATGTAAATTAAAAGTTAATGATGGAAATCATTTTGCAGCCGAAAGTTGTTTTATGAGGGAACGGACTTCATTTTATTAAGTTCTGGCTATAACTCAGAAACCCAGCCACGCTATTATAGTTTGTCTTGTGACTAGCTAGTTCGCGACGTCAGCGACGATTCTCTGAAATCGTATTGTTAAAGTGTGAATGATTTTTGATTCACTTCAGTTGACATTGCGAACGGGATAATGGATCACGAAAGTCCGCAAATCGTGCACAAAACTAAAATCATGTATAAAAAAAGGCGTTTTCGAATATCCTTCTTTCGAAACACCTCAGTCACAAATTGCAAACGACAGCCTATTACAGTACAGTTGGATTTATGGGCGCGACCGACTGATTCGCTGTTCCGTGCAAGATTTATCACGTAGCATGTGCAAAATTTTGTTTTTTGTTTTCCTTTTTGGGCGTATTCTGTAATGTAACATGCACGCAAGTTGAACTTTGATCATTCAATCGTCCTATGTTGAATTTCCGTTGTGAAATCAAAATTGACTTGACATCCGATCGCAAAAACAAATTATCAGCCGCAGCGAACGAGAAACGTTTGACATTCCAAAATTGATTCAATTAATTTCAATGATACAACAACAATTCTGATTCACTCGTCAGTCCTTCATTTATGGCTTGCAACAACAACGACAACACGGTTGACTTAACGAGCGAACGCATTTTTTGTTTTTGATTGTTCTTTCACGCATATTTTGTTTATGTACAGTCAATTTTTATTATTCACGAATAAATAATAAACAAATTTCGTTTTCAACATTCAACAGTCTCGATGACGCAATTTTATCTTTGGCTTGTAATTACAATGTATGAAACAGAAAGATAGCGCAAAAAACAACAATCCGAACCCGGCTACGAGCGGAACGCCGATGTAATAGGTCATATTCTGATCGCGAACGAACGCGAACGTCAAATTAGCGAACTTGAACGCTTCTTCGCCCGAATTCACCGGACACGGAAGACGGGTGACGATCGGACCGTACTTGATTTCCTTGACGTAACAGTCGAACTGTAGAGTGGACACTGGTCGTTGCAATGACTCGGACGAACTGACGTCCAACGTGGTCAAGTTGCCGAAGAATTCATGTTGAGACAAAATTTGCTCGGTCCAAGCGGCGGGCGACGCGAATCGGAACCAACCGAACGCTAGCCAAATGTCCGACGAGTGCACAGTAACGCCGGCGGTCAGAGCGGACAGTGCGACGAATAGGCCTTAAAAAAACGAATTTTTAGCTGGCAAGTTCACTGGTCAGGTGACGAATTTTGTTTTCGAGGCTTCGAAATGGACACTTTTTGCGACTCACCCATGATCAACGCCGCTGTGAATTTGCTTCGACTACAGTACGCCGCAGCCCAGCTCAACATTCGAAACGAATACGAATACAGTACTATTAAACCCAAATAAATTCCGAATGTATATCCCTGATCGTTGTAGACGGCTTGCAATTTAGCCATGAAATATACCGGAGCACCGTACGTACAGTAGACGATAATAGCCAGGGGCAATTCGAAAATAATCTGAAAAAGCAAGAAAATGGTACCGGCGAGGCGACTTTTTAGGCTTTTTTACTTACCTTCGCGAAGAAATATGAAAATTTCAAGTATGAATTGTGCAGCGAATCGAAATAAAGCAATAAACGTTCGGAAAAAACTAAAAACAAAAATAAGTCAGAGAACATAGTCAAGGGCAATTTAGTCAATGGCCAACGATTTAGTGACTGGACGAATGTAGTTATTGGTCAAGTACAGTGGAAGACTATAGTGAATGGACAACTGGCTACTGGTCAATTATAGTCACTGGCCGACTAGTATGACTTGACAGCTATAGTTTACTGGTCATCTATCGTCACTGTATGGCTTTAGTAAATGAACAACTGTAGCTACTGGTCAACTATGGTCACTGGCTGACAACTATCTGTCATACTTCTTTCGATATTCAAAAACAAATTCGGCAATAGTCCGAGCGTCAGTAAAACGTAAAATAGACCCAGACGATCGTTGATCCCAGATTGTTTCGTAGAAATTTGATAGAAAATGGCACCAAATATCAAAGAAGTCAAAAGAGAATAGAAAACTTCGCGAACGTATTGCCACGGTGTGTTGAACAACATCAACCAAAATCGGCTGAAATTGCAAGCATTACGCGTCTGAACGTCGTTGGAAACGAGCAAAAGCTGGAATCATACTAGTAAAGCCAAAATATGGCCGAAAACGGGTTCGATTTGTAGATTCGAGGCGGCGGAATTCCTGGCAAATTCGTGTCGTTGACTGGAAGAGCTTTTTGCAGCCAAAAATCAGCGAATCGCTTTATCCGATCTCGAGATTCGATGGAAGCGTCTACCGTGAGATGATCGTGAGTGAACAAATCGACTAAAACAAAAATCGTTTCGGCTTCAAGCTAAAATTGACCAAAATTGCAAAGGATCTAGCGTGTCATGAAAATTTGATTTCCTCAGATGCAAACTTGTAAGCAAGTCAATTAAATTGGTTTCTGCAGCTGCAAAGTTGCAATGAAGTCAATAAACTTGTTTTTTTTCAGCAGCTGCAAACATGCAGGCAAGTCATTTAACTTGATTTCTCCAGTTGCAAACTTGTAAGCAAATCAGTTAAATTGATTTATGCAGTTGCAAATTTGCAATCGAGTCAATAAACTTGTTTGCATCAGCTGAAAACTCGCACTAGCCTACAAACTGATTTCAGCGCCCGCAAACTCGCGAGCGAGTCAATTATTTTGCTTTCTAGAGTGCTAGCCGATTTGTAGATTCTTAGTTCTTACTGTAATAATCGCAAGGATTCTTGAACAGCGGACACACGCAGTTCAGACTTTCGAAATAGTTGAGCATTTGTTGCGAAGGACCGCAATAAACGAATCGGCCCGAGGTCAGAATCGCGGCTGTCGACAACGAAAAAACGGTGCACATTAACAGCACAATGGGCGCAAAATGGATTTCACTCGGGGCTTAACCTACTTACATTTACAAAACATGGCCAACATTTCGAACGTCGGCGGATTGATGGCCATTACAACTATGCGACTCAATTTCGACGCCCAATCGCGCAGATAGTCGATCAGAAATGCTGTGTCGTACAAATCCATTTCGTTTGTCACGTGATCGAGAACGATGATGTCCGTGTCCAGTAGAATTTGGCAAGCGACTTTCACTCGCCGTTTTTCCGTTCGACCCAACTCGCTAATGAGCCTGTCGTGAAATGGTGCCAACGCCAAAGTTTGAATCAACTGAGCAATCTGCGAAATTATAAAACAAAAATCGAGTTAAAACTTTCGCTAGCTAAAATTAGGAGCAAGCTGTTTTTTTTTACCATGGAATTTCGTCGGAACGCGTTCGTCGCCGGTTTCATCAACATCGAAACCATTCTCAGGTGCTCGCGCACTGTTAAATTCGAATATAAATCGTGCGAGCAAACGTAGGCGATTCGGTCGCCGAGATTTTTCGAACGCAATGGCAAACCGTTGACTAGAAACGAACCTTCGGCGCGACCGCGAACGTGATGGACGTTGGTCAGTAGACTGAGTAGAGTGCTGATTTCTTCCTCTGAAAAAAAATCAACGTCTGAGGCGATTTCACGGGTAGATCAAAAGTGATTTCTGCAAATCAAATACGATTTCCTCAAAACAGCAGTGAGTTTTTTCGCAAATCAAAAGCGCGATCGCTGAAAATCAACTGATTCCGCAAATCAAAAGCGCGATCGCTGAAAATCAACTGATTCCGCAAATCAATAGTGATTTTCGAAATCAAAAGTGTTGGAAATCGACAACGACTTCCGCAAATCAGCTGCGATTTCTACAAATCAACAGCGAGGCTGATTTTAGCAAATCGACGATGATTTCCGCAAATCAGCTGCGATTTCCGCAAAGCGACAGCTTTGCTTATTTTAGCAAATCAATAACGATTTCGCAAATCAAGAGCGCATTTAATGACTCAACAAATCAACCATGACTTACGCAAGTCAAGGACGATTTCCACAGATTAATTGCAATGCAACGAAGGCTGATTTCTGATTTACCTGAGGTGTACATGATGGCCATCGTTTCTCCGCCGAACACTTCGAAACTAAGATTGTCCAATACTCGCCTGTAGGTCGGCGATCTCAGCATCGCGACATCGAAATTAGATCGGATGTCTTTCTCGAATCCGATATTCCTCGCTTGCAAGTGCGGATGCTTGGCGACGTTCGGCTGCAATTCGTCCGATTTCACGTATCGCAAATAATTGTAAGCGTTGGCCGACGTGAACAGATCCAAATTTGAAAAATAATGACTGTGATGATGTCGCTTGCCCTGCAGGAACGCTCCCGATGTAGCCGAGTACGGCTCGTGGATGAACGATGGTCCGGCTGCGGGCGACATCATCCCAGCATTGCTGTGATGCGGATGATGGTGGTTCATGGCTGGCAGAACGATTTGTCGACGTCTGAACTCCGTCGGATCGAAAACGTGGTTCACCTGAATAATAAATACTGAAACGAATTTCGAGTTGCGAATCGCTGTAATTCGTGCATTTATCGTGTTCGTCGACCGACGGACGCCAAAAATACTATTATTAGGGCATTGGTCGCTCGTTTTGCTCGTCGTAAATTCTTCAACTACAACTGGACATTGTTCGGAAATTTTTCTCGGAGCGCCACATTGGAGACAAAATTACAATAGTTACCGAGTGTAGAAAAGAAAGAAGTTACAAAAACAAAATTATTGTAGGACTGCACATTGAAATTGGCTACTTTCTATATGTTAAGTAAAATTTGCAAAATTTTGCGAATATTTTTCGTCACTGAGCTCTTCCCTCGATGCAAGAGCGAAAAAACTATAATTCGATCTACAGTTGCGAGTGCATCATCATACAGTCATCCTGGCGACTACTTTTTTATATATAAAACGGATATATCATTGTTATTTTTGTATTGTATTGTAAAAACGAGCGCGTTACGCCCTGGTATGATGCGCTTATTTTTCATGAATAGCTCTTTTTTTTCGGTTACAATAACATGAACTCGATTCAATGCACGTACAGGTAACATGCCAGGACAGAATTCGTGGAACTGTATGATAGTACTTCACGAGGCATCATGGAACTGTTTGACAGTACATCATGAGAATTCATGGGCTGTACTACACCATGAGACTTCACGAGACTTCATGGTACTGAATTACGTCGAAACATCATGATGCGTCATGGAACTGTTGGAAAAGTAAATGAGAATTAAGGACTGTTGGACAGTACGACATGATACTATATGAGAATTCATGGATCTGTTGGAAAAATAAAGGAGATTAAGGGACTGTTGGACAGTACACCATGAGATTTCATGAACTGTAGGACAGTGCATCATGTGACTTGACAAAGTGTAGGACAGTACTTCATGAATTGTGGGCCAGTATTTGATGAACTGTGCGACAGTACTTCACGATCTGCAGGACTACTACTGATAAAAATTGATGAAACGCTTGGACTTGGACTTGGAAAATGTATGACATCATCAGACATCATACATTTTCCTCTCTCGGATAGTAAACAATCAGACTATAGACAGTGCATCAGTGGTGAGTAGACCATGGGTCTTTCTCTCCACAAAACTGTCTAATGGACAGTAAAATCATTTGACGTTCTCACGAGACATTCTAATGCATTGTACAGTGCGACACTTTCTCATGGTCGAGCCGACGGGTAACCTTGATACATAAATTTGTATGCGACCATTTCATCGAAAGACGGAGCGCGACATGTTTTTCGAGTAGAGATCAAATGTAAACACGTCCATTGTACGCAACAAGGAATGACCACGCATTAGAATCGACACGTGGCGCAAAAACGAACTGACCGACGACGAAAAGCGTTCTAACATACGCGTTAGCTAGCAAAAAGTCGAACGAGACAAAAAAAAGGTTGGCTTACCGCCGGCCCGGCTACGTCGCTTTGCGCGTATTGAGGCATGGGCGAATTGGATGCCATCGTATTGGCGCCTAATAAATCCAAACCATTTTCCAAACTTCCCGATAGTTTCGACCCGCCGCCGCCAGCGCCGTAGTAAGGTCCTCGACCGGCGGGCGCGTCGAGTACGGCTCGGCGTATGTCCATTTCGCTGCGAGTCTTTCGTCCGCTGCGCAAAAACTGACCGCCCGCCTTGTACAATCGCCACTGATTGTTTTGATGGTTTTGCTGGTTAAGATGATTGTGAGGTTGAGTTTGGTGCGGCAGTTGCTGTTGATGAGGCGAATCGACGCCGCCACCGCCGCCGACGCGTTGCATCAGCGCCACGCGAGGCAATCCAAATTTCAAATAGATGTCACCTTTGTCGCCCAACAAGTAGTCGTCTTGGCGACCTTGATGCAGCACCGACTCGATACTCTGATCGTGCATTTGAAAATTGCCGTAGGGCAAAGGGCCGTTGCTCCTAGCGCCGCCGACGCCCGTCGGCGCCAGCACGCTGTCGGCGATGCTCGACGTGAGATTTTGCCTGTATATGGACCATTGATGCAAATCGTCTTTGGTCATACGCCCTTGAGGGTGAGGCAAATCGGACGACGGTGGGGGCGGTTGATATTTCCTGTCGGCGGCCTGCGGCGGCGGCGAGGCCACCATGACGATTTCGTCGCCGATTTCGTCTTCGGCCCAGTCGTCGCTGTCGATGCTGTCGCCGATTTTATCCTCGACGTTCATAAACAAAACGAGTCTAGATCATCGGCCAGCGCGATAATTGGTTGATTTTTTTTAAAATCTATCTATCTCTCTATCAACTGTTGTCCAGCGCGGAAATTTGCTCGGTAACCATCTACAACAAACGCATAATTCGCATAAACTGATTTTTCCAACCGACGACGAACGGCGGGACGACATTTTTGTAACATTATTGGGCTGGACTTTCGAGTACAATATACAGTTTTTAAACGGTCGGCTTTAGTGAACCGTAGGCGCGAACTGTACCTGCGCGCGCAAGTACAGTACATTTGATTGGATGCATAATTTATTGCGGAAATAACAATAAATTCTCTCTACCTCTCTCTCAATCCGAATACGGGTAATCGCAGTCAACGGCCTTCCCGTCTCTCGCTTCGCTCGAACTCGTTCAAAAATTCAAACCTCACTGAACACGTAACAACAATCGACACGATTTTTGTATTTAGGCCATCGACAAGGGACCCCGGCGAGAGTTTTTCGAAGACGAAGTCATCTCAACTTTTGACGACGAGAAGCGAAAATATCCCCTCATTCGATAGAGTCCAGGTCGAAAATTTGCTCGAAAAAACGTTCAGCGAAGTATTTTTCGAAAAGGTAAAAATATTTTTGTTATTTTTTTCACGCTAGAGCTAGCAAGCAAGCAAAGACACAAGCGTTGACATTATTAATCTATATTCGTTTATAGTCCGGAGAAATTTACAAGTAACTCGAAACTCACCATTAAACCAGCAACGCACGACGCGTTTTTAATTCGCCCTCCCACTCAAAGTCCTCCACGGTGCATTGTTCGCTGAGCCTCTATAGTTCTTCGCATGCGTCTATAGTTGTTGAATAGCTCGTCTATAGTTGTTCGCCCATGAATAGCTCGTTCTTTGTCGCCCCCGTCAAACCAAGGTTATCCCTCGGGCGGCTGGTGGCCGCAAACCTGTCTCGTATTTAAATCTCCCTAGACAGTTGCCAAAAATTGCCCGGATCATCGCTCGGCGCGCAAATATCTTGTTAAAACCCTCCTATTCTGAAATTGGACAGGTAATAAACTGAAAGAAAGCCAGAAGCTTAGCGCCGCTTTCGCGTCCGAGTCTCGACGCGAAAATTTGTCGACAATTACCTGCGCGCCATCGCGAAAATTTTGAACTATGAACGCCGGTAGTTAAAGTCGTGTAAGAATTTAAAATCGCGATTTCCGTCTTGAAAAATGAAATTGTCAACGCGTCCTTTGCCTCTTACGCGCGTTAACACGTACAATCGTGGAACCTGAGGGTCGTGGTTTAATAATACGGTAAATTCCCTCCGGTACAAAAATGGTAAATCGTACCCGTCTACGAACGCAATTATATTTTTCCCGTCGCCCTTCGACGAAAAATTGAGCGAGATTTCGTGCAAAGAAAGCAAAAAATGTGTTGTCAAAATGAGTGAAACGAATTTCGGTCGCTGAAAACAGATTTTTCGAATCGAATCGAGATAAAAAACGACTTCATAATAACGCGGCCGTTTTAGAAAGGTAAACATATGGCGAACGAACCTCTCGTCGTCCTTCTCTCGTAAACGTCGGGTAACAATTCATTACCGGACTGGATAATCGCGAGACAGGCTCGAAAATTTGTTCTCTCGTCGAATATCGAGCGCTGACATAGCCGAAACCCCTCCTTGGCGCAATCCGTCTGAATATCTAATAAAGGTCGGCTATGCACGAAATGCGTCTACCACGCGTTTTAGACCCCTACCGACTAGGTGGACTATAGTTCCCCATGTAGGCCTATAGTTCCATTATAGAACTATAGTTATCTTACTGGACCTATAGTTCTCCAATGTAGGCTACCTTATTAATACACAGACGGACGAACGATGAAGGTAGATAGATAGACATATGTTTTTACTTGTTTCGTTTGTAGCCAGTGCACGAAACGTGACTCGCCACGTTCGGTGTAGGGCTCTATTTTTTTTCCATATGTAAAACCACACGTTGCCAAACAAATCGAACCAACCGACGGCTGTCGACTATAGCTTGTTAATATAACTAGCTAACATTAGCTAGCTAGCTAGCTAGCTATCTTGTTAGCTAACTGTACCTGCGAGTTTGTTTTTTCATCGTCTCTCATTAAAAAATCATGTTTGACTATCATAAAATATCAACTATTCAAAGTAATAAAATACTGGCAATCAACGGCCATTGTCGCAACGACGAGCCATCGCCGAGTTTTGGTACGTTCGACTCATTAGATTCTTGTCGCTGACCGTTTCAGTCCACTAGACGACACGAAATTTGTTTTGTTAACTCTGAATCGGTGTAAATCCGATATCTTGTTGCTTGCGCACACTCGAAAAGCCTCTACAGTGTTGACTTTGCTGATTTTTAATTACGATAAATTTTTTTCAGGCTATTATTACTCGTCGTCGTTTTATCCGCCTACGGATCAGAAACAACCGTCATCGGTCAACATGAACGGATATTTCGGCTCGAAAGAGGCATAGCCAGCGCAGATAATTTGTTTTCCTAGTCGACAAACGATCACTTTTGTCGATCTTTCAGCCTTTAACGATCATCAATGGCAAAAATCACGATTCGACAAGCAGCGATTATTCGCTGCAACTTCACGACGTATCCTATATCAGAAGTTTCACCAGCGGCAAATGGTACAACAAAATATTCAATCCGCCGATAACGGCTCAATTTCTCAAGGATGTCAATTTGGAATTGCACGGAGGCGAAATCATGGGAGTGTGTGGATCGGGAGGTATACGCGAGGAAAAAAACTAATTTCTATTCGTGGCTAGCGAGGATGCCGATGCTCACTGGATCAGAGTCGTTTTTTGTTTCAGGATGCGGTAAAACGACGCTGTTGAACGTCATAGCTCGTCGGGTTCAAGGAACTACCGGCGGAACTATCATGCTCAATCATCGACCGATGACCGAGAGAATCTTTCAGAATAGTTGCGCCTATGTTTCGTTCAAACAGTTTTTGATAAAACAGCTTACCGTGAAAGCTACTTTGCAATATCACGCCGAGCTCAATCTGTCGTCGGCCCTGACTAAAAATGAGAAGAATAAAAGGGTAAAGGGGTGTTTTTTTTATCTAGAGCTGTCGATGGCGTGCAACTGTGGTTTTTAGGTTATGCAAATGATGAGAGATTTCGAACTGATGGATCACGCAAATAGAAAAGTCGAGAAGCTCTCAGAAAGCGCTCGCAGAAGAATGTTGGTCGCTTTGCATCTTATCCGAGATCCAAGTAAAGTATCAGATGTAGCACAGTTTATTGAACTATAGTCCACGGATTAATTATAGCCAGTGAACTATAGTCAGTGAATAATGGTCAGAGGATTTAACTTTAGTCATTGAAGTAAATCAGTAGATTACCTATCTTAGTCTATCAGTAAACGATAGCCTGTGCCTCAATTGACTATCAGCGAATTATAGCCAGTGGATTAATTGATTTGCTAACCTAACTTTTCAGTGCTGATCTTGATCGACGAGCCTACTAGAGGCGTTGATCCACTGATCGCTTATCAGCTGATGTACGTCCTATCGCAATACGTGAGAAAGTACAGCAGGATGGCTATGGTGACGATGTCCATTCCAAGATCCGACATTTATCCGCTGCTGGATCGGCTGACTATTTTGTTTTTCGGCGAAGTTTTCTACTCTGGTAAGATATATCTTATCAACAGATACATGATTTAATTAGTTCGTTTTGATTTGCAGGATATACTAAACTTATGCCTCAGTACTTTAGAAACGTCGGATTTCCGTGTCCGGCTAGTGAAAATCCTGCCGTTTATTTCTGTAATTTTCAAAGATTTCAGTGATTTTTTTCATCTAAGCCAGCAGCTTGACTTTTATAGTGTCGCTGGCTTCCGTTGATCGCGAGACATCGGAGAGATATTTGGAAACGCAAGATCAAGCTGTTAAGCTGATTGAAATTTTCAAAAACGAAGGTGAAATCTACAGCCGATACAACGGACAATCTTCCGACGGGTTCACATCAAATCCTTACATGCCACTGTCGCAGTTGGGTCGACCGCAATCTTTTTCCAAATTCGTAACACTTCTGAAGTAAATAAACAAACGACAAAAGCTGATTTTCTGAAATCAACAAGGCTGACGGATTTTTCTGCAAGTCGAGAGTTGTGATAATCAACAGCAATTGACAAGAGTCATGTCAATAATCATGTTTGATTTCCACAATCAACAGCTGTTTTTGATTTCCACAAATCAACATCCATTCTTGATTTCCATAAATGAAGAGCCACTTTTGTACAAATCAACTGCCATTCAAGATTTTCATAAATCAGCAACCATTCTTTATTTCCACATATCATAGTCACTTTTGATTTTCCCAATTCAGCAGTCATACTTTATTTCCGCAAATCAACAGTCACTTTTGATTTCCCAAATTCAGCAGCGATGCTTGATTTCCGCAAATCAACAGCCACTTTTGTATTCCACACTGCAACAGTGTTGCTTCATTTCCAGAACCAGCAGCCATTCTTTATTTCAACAAACAGCTACTTTTGATTTCCACATCAAGAGCCATTCTCGATTTCCATTAATCAAGCAGTTACTGCTTCAACAAATTGCAAATCAAGTGCAATATTTTGTTTTTCAGACGAAACTTCCTCTTCTATTACGGCCACCTTAGCTTGCTAATGATGAAAATATTCGCCTTGCCACTTTTCGCCGTGATCTTCTTTTTATTCTATTTTCGCATCAAAGACTCGCCGACTATGCCGCAGACCGTCGGCGGTTTGATGTTCAATTCGATGACTTTGTTTTCGCTGTTGGGCGCCGGAATCGGCGCATGCGCTTGCAAGTTTATCCCTGAAAGCATTATTATTGCTATAGCCAGTCGCGTTTTTTGTTTAATTTTCAGTTGCTCCGCACCGAACGAGATTTTATCAAGAATCGTGGGAT
The DNA here is from genome assembly GCA_034698125.1 of Prionchulus punctatus. NCBI lineage: Eukaryota > Metazoa > Nematoda > Enoplea > Mononchida > Mononchidae > Prionchulus > Prionchulus punctatus. The sequence continues at coordinate 11,764 of JAQGBA010000522.1, read as the reverse complement.
AACATGTACAGCGGGATTATTTTTATCATGGTTCAAATTATGGCTCCCATCTTCTTCGACGTATCGTCCGTTTTCGGCGCTGCCGCCATTATTTATTGGTTAGTGCCCGAAAGTGTATAGAAATGTGCTAGATTTTTGTTTTATTTCAGGGGTTGCAATCTAATTCCGAACGTCATCTACTACGTACAGTTTTCCGCCGTTCTTTGGTGTTGCTTGCAATTCTCTCAGTTGCACGTCATGTGCATCATGCTGTTCGTCAAATCGGCGTACAAATCGGCTTGCATCGCGATAACGCTGCTAACAATTTATCTCATTGCAACCGGCGGATTTTTGAAGTAAGTTTCGAATAATAGCAACGAAACGTTCGTTGCAAACAAATATCGTGTCGCGGCTTGCTGAGTTTAGAGCCATTGTGACATATCAGAACTCCGGATCCGACTGGCTGACTTACATATCGTACGCAAGCATATATCGTTTCGCCGGCGCCTACCTTCAACATCAACAATTGCACGATCGGATCACCGGCTGTACGATATCCGAAGCCCGCCGCCTGTCTACAGTATGCCGATGGGAGAACGGAACGGATTACCTCAACGAAATCTACAAGCCTTCGGATTACGAAAATACATCGTTGAATTTCGGTATTTGTTTCATTTTCGTCGGGTCTTTAAGTTTAGTGACGATTTTCCTGTACGGTCTGCCGATGCCGCACTTCGTCAAACGAAAATTTCGTTACAAATAGGAACAGCATCATTTGTTCAATATAGTCGCAAAAATACAAAACCTGTGCTCGCTCTAGCAAGTTTTCTTGCCAGGAATGGAAAATAGACAGTGAACAATGCACTAAATTATTATAAAATAATAAAACTGTGTAAAACATAAATATTACAGTTTTGAAACAAAAAAATGCAATACTTTCACGAGCCATTTGAAGAAATTTTTTATTGTATGGAACATACAGAAAACGCCTGATGGTCAGAAGATATTTCTCCAGTATGCACTCATCCAACGACGTCATTTGTTCAATAAGTTGCAAAAAAAACAAAATCTGTGTTTGTATTTGCAATTTTACCTGCCACGAATTCAAAAGAGACAGTGAACAATGCATTAAATTGTCAAAAAATAAAAAAAACTGCAAAAAAACATCAAAATTACAGCTTTGTAACAAAAAATGCAATATTTTCACTTGCTTTAATGAAAATGTGATTTTTTTTGTGGAACATAGACAAAAACGCCTGCTGGACAAAACGAATTTATACAGTATGCAGCCACCCACAGTTCGTCCATGATACTTGACAAATGTGTTTCTACCAGATTTTTGTCACCTAGGTTTGTCAACTGTAGGAGTTTCTCTAGATCGCGTAGATTACAAAAATGTCGAACATGCAGATGAAAATCTGGATGAACCGTGTATTCACCAGTCGCCGATAGTAATTGCTGGACCATACAGAAATTTTGTTTATCGTGTGTCAAACTAAATCGTAAACTACAAAATTAATGCAATTTGGTAGGCGTACAAAAGTACGGTGGCACATGGTCGCACAGAAATATTTATATTTATTACGCAATATCAACGTGTCAAATGGTCTTTTATTAAAACTTCCCGAAAGCGTGCAAAGGAAAACAAGTTCAGACAAATGAAAATACTCGAACCAGTACTTTCCTTGATTGGCTAGTGCCGATATACCTCCAGGGAACTGTATTCCTATTTTGATGTGCAGGCAGGTTTTCATATTTTTGTTATACTTATTGAATATACGTGAAAAATGAACTACAAAGTTCGAGGTCGTTCATCAAATAGAAAAAAATTTCAGGCGCTCGCAGCTTTTTTTCGGCCCTATCTATCATTCCCCTGAAAGCCGTGGGTTGTGATTATTTTTCAGTGGCAACATCACGTTTTTGTCACGTGATTTTTTGTTACCTCATTTGGCATCGTTCCTTGAAAGGCGCAAGTAGTTTTATTTGCAAATTTCTTGTATTTCATGAAACAGCCGGGAAACTAGACAGTCAAGTTTTAGCTTGTTATCATGTAGGTTGATGCATCCCACTTGTTTACAACAATACATTTAATGATCTTAGACACATGATAACCAAAGGCTTAATGCAATTGCACGACTGAACGATTTTCCCGACAATTTCTGACCAAACTTCGCCACACAATAGGAAAACATCCGAGGGTGGGGCAGCCCATAGAAACTTTTTTTTCCAAATTGGGTCGTTTTTTTGAAATGGCCCCCCGGCAAGTCTGCATGTGAGACGCCGACAGGTCGCAATTTGACAAAACAACCAACGCAATTTTTGTACAATATAAATACAAAAGCGGTTTCGCTCTGGTCTACAGTTCGTTTTGAAAATTGTTCTCCGTCTATACAGTCGCTCGTCCGAACAGTGCACGATGATTAATATTACCGAGCAAATTATCGTTCCGAGAATTGGCACGTTGACTTTCGCTCAGAACGATGCATCGAGAAAGAAATCGTTGACTGCCTGTCAAGGAATCAAATTGTGGGAAGATGCCATATCAGCCGTGCAAAAATCCGAAGGTAATTTTTCGTAAAATGTCGAAATTCTTGGTTCAACATTTTTCTAAACAGTTGATTATGTTTCAGAGAATTTAACGGAGTTCACATCCAAAAATGCTTGCGGGCTTATGTCCGTGGATCTCAGGCGCTCGGAAAGTATGCTGAAAAACAAAGAAGAATCAAATCAAAAGTCGCCAATCGTTCTGAAACGTGGACAAGTTGTCCATTTCGATTTGTTTTTCGAGAAAGATTTTCATTCCAAAATCGACGTCACAGTTTCTGTTACGAATGGTAAAAAAACAAATTTCGCGACTCGCCAATAGCAAATCAATGAACATTTCGATTTCTGTTTCAGACGAAATCGACGAAAAAGTCGTCAGCCTTTTCGGCTCGATTTCCTTGGACGAAGACGACGAAGAATCCAAAGAGAATTTTGTTTCGATAAAATTCAATATCCCGTCGCGTTGTACCACCGGAAATGCCAAATTGGTGATAACTACAGTATGCTTGGAGCAGAGACACAGGCACTCGCAGACTTACACAGAAGTTGGCGTAAACATAGTGTAGAAAACAGTGACTACGTGCTGTGCTAATATTTGTATTTTGATTCGATCGGCTTTAATTTTTATCGTTTTCTTGTAAATAAATGTTTTACCTCAAGAACAAAATGTACGTGTACCACTTGCAGAATTTATGAGACAGTAACGTCATTAGATTTTTTCCGTTACTGAAATGAGACCCATTGCTCGCGGTCCACTACAGATAATTAGCAAGTTGGAATGTATTTGCAATTTTTATTGCCTAAGGCGTTTTAGCAAACAAACTATGTTATCCAAATATATTACATCACATTTTTACGAATAATAAACGAAGAGATACAGACGTCATGTCATAACAAAACCTTTGCTCTCAAAATACAAATAAGTTTGCTTGCTTCCAGCGTTATCACAGCAATGCGAGTTATCTAATAATAATAAACAATGACTGGCTCTTTTTAATTTGTAACAATGCTAGCCAATTGGGTAAAGGGACATATTTTCTAAACAACAATAAAAAAACAAACACCTGAAAATGTTACGTTTCAAAATCAAGATATAACAACTGCTCATGCCATTTTAACGACTGGTCCTATACTATTTTTGACTTGCCGTTTGGAATAAGCTAAATTTCTGTACTCTTAAGGAATTTTGAAGGGCTGCTCAATGGCTTGCTCCCCGGTGAATCCGAATGAAGGTGAGCGGATTCTAATTGCAGTGTAAAATCATGAATCAGCTATCCTGATTATTCAGAAAAAATCGGATTCAATTTGATATACGGTGTTTCCGACAGAAAAGAATTCTTCATTCCGAATGAAGAAGTGCTTGTCGAAGAAATTGTCACTAGTCAAGAAAAGTTTGTGCACATTTTTAGTTTTCAATCAGTTTGTCCATCCATCATCGATTTCGATATTTTAAGCTTTCAAGAAATCCACTTGAAACACGGTTCCTTCATATGGACGCTGAAAAAATCTCAATTCGACATTGAATATCTGCAGAAATCGATTCCGAAAGTCAAAGCGCAACAATCGCTCGAACAGTATCTCAATAATGCACTAGCCAACCCGCTTACGAGCCATCATCCTAATCTAGTAAGTAAAAAGTAAATCCAACCTTAAATATATACACTATTTTCGGAATCTGAATCTGAATACGAATACGAATACGAATACTAATGTGATTTTTTCCAGGTCGCTTTCCTTGAAGTCAGCGCGTTTTCCTTCATCAGCGACTTGGGCGGCAAGCGAAAGGAATGTATCGTTAATGTGAAAAATAATCACTCGCTAAATTGCTCGTACAAGCAAAGGTATAAAATTTTAATTAACCACTGCATTCATTACTTTTGCGAGGTGGAGGAAATTATCACAGGTGGATACTCGTGAAAGACAATTTTGTTTGCATAATGATTGCAAGCTGCGGTGGCATAGAGCACGTCTTGCTGTTCGACGACAGCTTCATATGCGATCGAGATGGTTTGCAGTTGAACCTGCATAATAATCACACGAAGCAAGCTAACGTTACAATTTTGCTCGCAATCACATCTTACCTCATTCGTTTGTTGCTCGTTTAGTATTTTGGTAAAAGCGAACGAAAAAGATGTTGGCGAGCTTGAAGACACAATTCGAAAGTTGCTTCTTCGAGGAAAGCCCAATGATGAAGAATTGCGATTCAGATCGCCGTATCCGATTCGCCAAAATTCATACGCTCAATGGTGAGCCGAATTTTACTTGCGCATAATCTAAAAATTTATTTCTAAATATTTATTTTATTTATCAGGTACGTTGATGGAAAAGATTTCATGAGCAAAGTGGCGGATGTGATGGAAAATGCCAAAGAGGAAATCTACATGTCCGGTTGGTGGCTAACGCCGGAATTGTACATGAAACGATCGTCGAAGAACAGCGTTCAATTGATGTCGATTCTACAGCGCAAAGCGAACGAGGGCGTTCGTATAAATATATTTTTATATAACGAATTCGAACGAGTTCAAGCCCACGCGAGCAAATACGCGAAGGATACTTTTAGAAAATTGCATCCGACGAATGTGAAAGTGAGTTGTAGTGTTAATATAATTTTCCAGACCCGCGACCGTCCGTCGGAGCGCCAATATGCCAGATTGACTTTTGATATATTTTTTATATTAAATTCGATTTGCATCTTCTTCAAATGCTTAATCTCTTTATAATAGTGATTGTTGGTTCGAGCAACAACACGGTTTACTGACTATTGTTACATTTGTATTCAAATTCAATTTGAATCTGCTTCCTAGTGTCATCATTTCACATTATGCTACAGGATTTAAATAAATAGTGAGCCTTATGTAATAAATCCTTGACACACTGAAGCCAATTTTAATTAGAGCAATTGATGTGGTGACTTGTTTTTCAGGTAATTCGACATCGAGACGGCGTGACAAGATGGTCCCATCATGAAAAAATCGTTATCATCGATCAGACTATCGCTTTCATCGGCGGCATCGACCTTTGTTACGGCCGGTGGGATGATCACGAGCATAGGTGTCGCCGGTATTTTTTTTAAAGCTTGTTTGAATTTTATCTTTGCTCGTTACTTTCAGACTCAGTGATCAAGGAACGCAAAATAACGTTTGGATCGGGAAAGACTATTACAATCCCATTTTTAAGGACATTAGCGATTCCTCTAGCAAACCGTACACAGGTAATTTTTATTTTTCCGACTCATCTTCCAGTATTTGTATCGAATTTCTGCCTCTAGATTTAATCGACAGAAACACAGTTCCTCGGATGCCATGGCACGACATATCTTCGATTGTCTACGGACTGGCGGCGCTCGATTGCGCCAGGTACTTTATCGCCCGTTGGAACCACTGCGTGGTCGAAATGAAACGGCAAAAGGCAAGAATTTTATTCTAAAACGTTACAGTAATGGACGAGCAGGCTGCATTATGTCGCGTTCAAATAATCGATAATTTGAATATGATTTACGAATCCGAATCTTATTTTTAGTGTTTGGTCGCCGGTATTTGTTCGAATAAACACTTTTATCCTTTGCTCTTGCTCAAATCCGCTGAAAATATTCACATTTCCTCCAACGAACACGAATGCGAGGCTCAGGTATGTTACAAGTTACTTCATTGTATGGACAAGAAATTTTAATTTTTTCTTCTCTTCAACTTTTATATATTAATAACCACCGGCAGTGGAATGTCTGAAATTGGACCAGTGAGTAGTGAGTACCATCAACAGTACAACAACATTCATCAAGCTTACGTTGAAACGATTCGAAGTTCCCAGAACTTCGTTTACATCGAGGTAAAACCTGAACTGTCCGTCGACTGTTGATTGGCTGAAAAGTTTGTCTGTTTGCAGAATCAGTTTTTCAATAGCTTCATCAACGATGAACCTTCGTCGGCGACGAATTTGATTAGCAAAACTTTATATGAAAGGATACTCAAAGCTGACGAGATGAAGCAGAATTTTCGAGTCTACATTATTTTACCTTTGTTGCCAGCCTTCGAGGGCGACATAGATTCTTCCCCGGGAATGAGAGTTATATGCGCTTTAACTTTCGATTCAATATCTAAAGGAGATAAAAGCCTTCTGGGAAGATTAAGGAAGGTTTGATTTTGTGGTTTTCTTTCGGCTACGTGTTAGTGTATAATTTTAAATGTTATTTTAGGCGGGAGTTGATTATCGAAAATATATTGCGTTCTATTCACTGAGGACGCACAACACATTGAATGATAAATTGGTACAATATTTTGTATTTCCTCAACTGAGATGCTAGTTTCAAACTCCTTACTACCAAACCCAAGTTCCTGCCTTTTACGTAGGGAAGGCTCTGCGTGTCTGGGATAGAAACACATTTTACCCTTCAAGACGTGTTTCTAGCGTCTTATTGTGCTTACTGTTGGATTTACCAATGTTGTTTCAGGTGACAAACTTAATTTATGTGCATGCCAAAATATTAATAGTTGATGACATGTACACCATAGTTGGTTCTGCGAACATAAACGATCGATCTTTGTTATGCAATAGTGATTCAGAGGTAGCATGTCGTGTCATTTTTTCACGACCTACAGTTGTTACAATTTCGTAATTAATGTTGCAGGTAGCACTGTTTGTGAAAAGCAACCAATTCGCAAGCAGTCTACGAAAACATTTATTCAGCGAACACTTAGGCGATCCCACTGATTTAGCTAGCAAATTGAGCGCCAACGAGTTTTTCGATATTTGGAGAAATATAGCCGAAAGAAATACAAAAATTTACGAAAAAGTAAAACGGAGTTCATAGCAATCCAGTGACTAGTTGTCCACCGACCACTGACCATGCTGCGAACTATGGTCAATGGACGACTATACTCAGTGGACAACTATATGGATAACTATCGTCACTGGACAAAAATCTGGTCTATAGTTACTGGACAACTATAGTCAAGTGTTTTTTTTGATAAGACAAATATTTTTCAGGTTTTTAATTGTTATCCGACCAATAAAGTGAAAACTTTGGAACAACTAAAGAAACTAAAGAATCGACATGATTCACTAGCTCAGTGTATGCCAGTTGAAGCTGCAGAGTTATTGCTAGAAGTTGAAGGACATCTAGTCGAATTCCCACTGGATTTTTTGCGCGAAGCAGACTTGCATCCAGGCGTTTGGAAATTGCAAAATTGGCTATCGAATTTGTTTCCAAGTTACGATAAAAACAAACATCACGACAAAACTCTAGCAAAATTGGACAACGATTCATCATCTATAGAGGTTTATAAATTTTGTCTGCGTCTATTTCACTTGCATGTTGCATGAATATCTCCACAGTTTACTTTCACTGTCTGCAAAGCATTTCGCCCATTTTCAGTTATTTTCAGAAAACTGCCCTTTGAGAAAAGACATGCCAATTTGCGAGTGGCATTTCATTTGAATTTGTTCCTTGGCTAGTGCATGTAATTTGTTTTGTTTTTATTGAATGTTGTATTAATTAACTCTACTTTCTGTAAATAACTGTAGAACATGCAAATAAGTTTTGAAAAATAATAAAATAAAATTAAATGATAAAAAATTTGCAACATTAAGATAAGACGAGCAAAATGGAGGAAAGTGCCATGGTGACATTTTTGCCCGATTTTTGACTCGCCTCACTTAATTTTGTACTGTCATTCAATGGTGCGACTGATACTGTCCGAATGCGCGTTTTCTTCTTGCCCACGACTCGTACTTTGTTATTTCGAACTTTTTTCTCTCGAAATTTCGCACGAATAGCTTTCGAGGCTCTAATTGCAAGTTCAACTAGCAGCTGAACGATTTCACCGAAGCTCATGAACGACATGCCGAGAAATAAACCCACGTTATTGCCGATGTATATGAACAAATCTTGCAACGTGAACATCTGGGATTCTGTCATCAGGTACATTGTTGTGCTGTCGAAGTAGATGTTGTCGAAGTAGATGTTCAACATGAAATAACTTTCACCGACGACTTTCTCGGTCAGATTCAACCGTTTCGCGTAATAGCTGCGTTGCATCTTGGGCGGAAATCGAGTCGAAGTCAACTGATAATTGTATTCAGTTTCGACGCAAGGCTGTTTGCATTGAGGGCACGTCAGAGCGAAACTGTACAGGCGAAGGAAATATATTAAATATTGCAAGCATCCATTGTCGCTAACGGCGCAAATTCGACTGGCTTGACTAGCGCTTAGATTGTGGTGTTTTGCGAAATGGCTAGCGGCGATTTTGTACGACGTTTGTATGCATCCGCACAATTTCAAAGTGTATTCGCTTTCGCACTGCATATGGCACAATTCTTCGACGTAAGTCGTAGTTTCTGGAAACATGTACAAGGACGACTCGCTAATGCATTTGCCCATGTGCTCGGTGCGGCGAATGTGTTGTATCGGTTTCAGAGCAACGTCGTAACTGTATCCGGGTTGCATGGTTATGTGCGCGGATAACAACGTAGACGGTAGAGCCGACGGATCGTGAAATTTCATATTAGTGCCGACCCCGTAGTATAAATAGTCGTAGACTTCGCAGTACTCGTCCGGATTCGTATTGATAAGAAATTGCAAGCCGTGCTCTTTGCTCGACGAAGCCATTTTTGTAAAATTCCTATCGAAGAGCGCATTCGTTGCACCGAGGCCTGAAAATGCAAGTAGAATTAATATTTTTCACCCACGCGGAGGTTTTTTGCTTCAAAAGAATCGCTTGTATTGGACGGTGGTCTTCGTGCTATAACTGAACATTCCAACCATGTCCTCCTCAGCTGAATATGAATTTCAATCACATGTTGACAGCCGACAGAATAAACGTCATTCCTTCAGGATTACTGCAGGAAACTTACAGGCGGGAACCTCCAGGAATATGGGATGTGCTCAACCCGACAGGAATCTTACAGAATATCTACAAGAATCCTACAGGTAATGACGTTTAGACGTAGCAGTCATTGATACTCTAATCTAGACGTCCTTCCTCCAGGAAATCAACAGGGATCCTACAGAAACTTAAAGTAATCCTACAGGAACCCTACAGGAATATGAGGTGTGCTTAACCCTACAAGAATATTATAGGATACCTACAAGAACCTCCCAGGATATCAATGTTTCATCGACACTCTACCTTAGAGATTATTCTTAAAGGAACTCCACAAGAATCCTACTGGAATCCTCCAGGAATAAGGAATGTGGATAACTAAAATAAGGATAACTACAAGAATCGTACAGATAATGATGTTCAGACGTAGCAGTCATTGATACTCTGGAGACATCCTTCTCCAGAAAATCAACAGGGATCCAACAGGAAACCTGCAATAATCCTACAATAATCCGGCAGGAATATGGGATGTGCCAAAATCCTACAGGTATATGGTATATGGAATGGAATCATACAAGATATCTACAGGAATCCTACAGGAATATGGGGTGTGCTCAACCTAACAGGAATATTATGGGATACCATCAAGATCCTATAGGAATCCTATATGAATGTGGTATGTGCCAATCCTACAGGGATATGGAATGTGCTGAATCATACAGGATACCTCCAAGAATCCTCAAGAAATCTCCTCCAGGAATAAAGGGCGTGCTCAGTCCAATAGGAATCTTACAGGACATCTACAAGAATCCTCCAGAATAATGAAGTTTAAACTTAACAGCCATTGACACTCTAGCCCTAGACATCCTTTTCTCGGAAATGCACAGGATTCATACAGGAAACCTAGAACAATCTTAGAGGAGAAAAGAATATAGAATGTGCCAATTCTACAGCAGAATATGGAATGATGCTGAATCATATAGGAAACCTACAGGAATCCTATAGGAATATGGTATGTGGTCACTCCTCTAGGAATCTTACAGAATTCCTCCAGGAAACCTTCAGAAAACCTAAATAAATTCTTCACTAATTCTATCCTATACGTTTCCTGTTTCAACCTGGAGGAATCCTGTAAGGATGATTGTCATCAGTACAATCCTGCAGAATTCTTAAGAAAACGGAAGTCTTCCAGTGCGGTCATTAGAATTAATGTTTATTCATCCAACTCTACAGGATTCTTACGTTTTTAGAATTTTCCATGTATCTCACAGGAAAGCCCACGAAACCTCAGCGTGGGCAAATTTGTTATAGTGTCGGGGCAGCCGCTAGTATGCTCAATGGGTGTTTCATGGAATCGGCTCATAGTTTTTTGGAACTGTTCAACCCATTTTCCCTTGAAAATGGAATGAGCAAACTTGCTGATCTTGATATCCCATTTGATATCTTGATATCCCATCCATTCGTTAATCACATACCGGATTCGTTACCAACGAAATTATTCACTATATTAGCGTGAAGATTAATCGACAACGCCGTGCTTTTATCGGCCATAGTTGTCAACACTAAACTTTTGCAATCGACTTCTTTGTTATTCCACCAACATTTGACGAAAGTATCCTCTCGGCTTATCGTCACAAATCCGAAAGATTTCATTATAAAATCTTGACTTTGCCCAGTAAACTTGTCCAAACTGATACCGTCCCCTAGCTCATCGATGTAGTCGGTGCCATTGGGTTCGTATCTGCATGATTTATTGAGCTGAAAATTTTCAACTAAGAATCATCTCATTCATTATGTTGGATTTAGATTTAATGAAATTTTTTACCCGATTGAATACTTCATTATATCCACCAGCATCACCGCCTATTATTAATGCGGCTAATATCATTAGTTTTTTCCTTCCGATGACCGTCCTTTTTATATCGACGTCCACCCAAAACGTTATAGCTGGATATTCTTGCTCCCTGTCGACGAATTCCGTTGAAATGATGACATTGAATGACAAGTAATCTTGTATATTAATGACGCTTTGCCATACGCAACAAGTAAACGAAACCAAGGTAATTACGATCCAAATGAAACTGTTGAAGTTTCTACGTTTAACTCCTTTACTTAGGTAATTCAAACCGTGAATGGTTGTATCGTTCGAAAATGAATGCCACAACATGCTCCTTGAACTAAAAGCTAAAAAATAGCCGCTAAATGAAATAAATGTTTGATATTGTGATTTTGTTTGCGTCTCCACGAGTTACACATTATCGAATGCAAGACAAACAAGTATCCCTGCAGAATTTCGCAGAATGCGACGTGGATCTCATGGTAGAAAGATGATTTGTAAGAGTGAGCTATTGTTAAAACCAGGCCCGGCCGGAGGGGGGGGGCGGGGGGGCGGTCGCCCCCCCAGTCATAATAAAAATGAACCA
>JAQGBA010000521.1:0-31641 GCA_034698125.1 Prionchulus punctatus | reverse complement strand
CCCAAACATTCTGTCCTTATTTACATTTCTATCTGCCCACTTTCTTCTCATCATTTTCCACCAATCCCTACCGCTTTCTTGTACTTTTCCCTCCCATTTTCGTGAATCAGCATTTGTGCTTCATAAACTGCTTTCATGTAGCTTTCGCGGCACTTGTTCGAGATCTTGTATCACTAGTCGCGCTTGTCGACTTTAACGTTGCATTTTATCATTGAACGTGCCGTAAAATCGAAATAAACATACACTAACTAAGTTACCTCGAACACGAACTGGTATCGTCACAAATAAAATACACACGAATCGTGGCGAATAATTCAAAAATAGCTTAATCACAAAAAACAAAATTCTACCGATTACAACACTTTTTTATTCGGATTAAGATATGAGGGGATTGGTCGTTCACACTGTAACACTTTTGATATGTCGTTCTTTATGTCGTTATGTCATAACAATTTCAGTATCACTTGTGAATATAACTTGATCAATCGATATACCGTATCTTTCAAAAAGTTTTCTCGCTCAGAGATGTAAGGTGTATCACTTATTGCTTTGTGGTAGCATCCAACGATAAGCGATAAGCGTTAAGCGATAAGCGTTAAGCGATAAGCGTTAAGCGATAAGCGTTAAGCGATAAGCGATAAGCGATAAGCATCCAACGATATTGCGTTGTGGTAGCATCCAACGATAAGCGATAAGCATTTCTAATTTATTTCTTTTGGACTTTTATATCTTTAATTGATGGCACATGAATTTCAAGACTTATGGCGAGTGCAGATTATGTCACCACAGTGAGGGAACATTTGCAATAATTTGGACAAACAAATAACTCATCAGAGATATTACTGGCCAGCAAAAATTGCAAAAACTGCAATTTACGAGCTGACTGTGTTATATTTCATTTTATATTTTAATTTTGATTCTTCTGATAGACCAGCCTCCATTCCTTAACCTCCTCTCCACCCCTTCCTCCTCCACTAGTTTTCTCGAAACGTCTTCCCATATTTGTATGGTGCATTTGCTATATGGCACCTTTGCAAAATTTCATGTTATTCTGTGCAAGATATCTGCAGCAAACTAAAAGGTGCTGTGCCTAAAGTGGTTATCTAGACGCGAGCATAGGGCACTTTGTAATATCTCATTTGACACAGATTTTAAAGGGAATTCGAAATGTATTACTAATATCACCATAAAAAAAATTTCCAATTTATCCCCTTTCCCTCAAATAGCGGAAAGTTTACAGTGAAGAACTTTACAGTGAACTTTACAGTGAAGAACCAAATTTTTCAGACACTGACTGACCAATTCCCGGACTTTCTGTTCCACATTCGAGGAACTACAATGGAAGAAAAACAAATATTTTGCAATAAATATAATAAGGAATAAAGTACAATTCGTCATCAGGTCTGAAAGACTGCATCACTGAAAATTTCTTTCATCGAACACGTTAGTTTAGTCAGCTTGTTTAATTAAGAATATACTATGTTCTTTACCTCATGATTTTTAGAGTTTCTGGTCGGTAAACTAAAAATAAACTTCCTGACTATTTTACGATACTGCTAAGTCCAACAAATAAAATTTTGTCTTCCTACTTTTACTTTTAAAGTTAACAGTAAGTGAGAAAGAAATTTTGTGCTGCTGTGTGAGAGCATCTTGTGACTTCAAAACATTTTTGACTTGTTCAGCTATTACAAGTGAATAAGTTTAAGTTTTATAAGTGATGGTTCCAAACCAAAATGTGAAAACGTACAATAGCATATTTGACCCAGCTTATGCTCGAAACATCAATATCCATTAGTTCTCCTATTAGGCAGGATGAAAAAGACTGCTAGCATTGGATAGTGAATTTTCAATTCAATTTGGGCTGCAGCTGGTGATAAATACGGCTTGTGTGTAAATACGGTCTCAAAATTTACTGTAATTCAGAAAATAGTTATATATTAATTGATTTTGAGAAGATCTTAGATTTTAATTTTAATTTTAAAGGATTTTAATGACAAAAACTTTTGTAGTTCAAGTAGTAGCAGTAAAAAGTAATTGATTTCAGCAGTTATAAATACGAAAACTAATGTTTACTAACAAGTAATAAAATTGCTTTAATTTTCAGCTCATTGTGCTTTGTAAAGTTTTTTGATAAAACTTGTTATATTTGAAAAATCAGTCCTTTATCAACGTCTACACGAAGAGGCCGTACACGAAGGACATCATGAAAAATGTTTCAATCCTCCATGTCATGCAAGTCACTTTTGCTCGGACCGCCTTAGCAAGACATCACTTTTAGCCTGACTCCTTCCTTCCACCCCAGCGTGAGTGGGGTAGTAAGTAAATACGAAAACCAGTGCTGAGGCGTAGTAAGGAAGTGAATTTTCGAGCCTGTGTGGGGTGGGGGTTGTAAGTGAGGGCGGCTTATTTAGCGTAGACAACAAATAAGTGTAATATGGTATCTCTCTATATTGCCCGTTTCTTCCTTTTTTAACTTAAGTACTGTACATTGAAAACCTGTTTTTGAAATTGCTAATTTATGTTCCGAAATATTTCTATTTTGTTCATTAGAACAAATTTTAACAAAACTATTGTTGCTTCCATGCTAGAAGCTTTTTGATTTCGTACAAGTTAATGCTGCAATGTGGTGATAACTTAGCAAGGTAAGTGCTGCAATGAAATTCAGTAAGCGATCGAGGAAGATCACGTTTCACGTTGCTTTCAACATTTTCGACGACGCAGCAAATGTTTGAAAGCGCTCGATTTCTGTCGCGTTCGACATGTTGTTCGTTGTTTTTGGCTTTTTCCTATTAAAATCTGGAACTTTCGGGCTTATTGATGAAAGTAATGTCAAAAAATTCCCTTGAATCTTGTTTTAAATTTGAATTTGATTTTAGTATTAAATGCGACTGTCGAGGAAGTCTATCAAGTCCAGCATTCGAAACTCGAAAAGGATTTGATGAAGAACTATTCGCGTTGGATTCGACCGGTGAAAGATCCGAAATTCAAAACTTCAGTGACTTTTGCGTCAGTAGTTTATCATGTCCAAGAACTGGTCAGCAGGAAACCTAACAGAAAAAAAAGTTTAACGTCCCTGCTTAATTTTAGTTCTCTTTCAGGATGAACTTGAAGGAAAGATTTCAATTCGAGGAGCTCTTTACATGGTAAGTCTACACTTGGAATCTTTCGACATTAGTAGCTAGTAACTGTATTGCTCGTATGTAGGAATGGGTAGATTACTTTTTGTCTTGGAACAAAGAGGAGTATAACAACGTTACAAGATTGCTTTTACCATCATACTCTGTATGGAGGCCAAACTTACTCGTCTACAATGCGTAAGTTATCCATATATATTATTAGCTAATGTAATGGCCGATAGTTGAACCATAATTGTAGAGCGGACAACGTTAGCGAAAGCGCATTGCCCGTCTGGAACTCTCACGTGTTCATCTATTCGAGCGGAAGGGTAACCTGGACGCCGACATTCAATTTTGTAGCTTCGTGCAATCTGAACTTCGACGGATATCCTTATGACACACACGAATGTCCCATTGCTGTTGGACCGTGGTCGTACAATCATCGCGAGCTGGAGTTCTCCATATACTCAGACGCGCCGGAAGTTTGGTTGGCGTTCAATGATACCAAGACGGTGGTATCGGGGTGGGAACTCCAGGGTATCAAACAGCGGAAGGGATGGTGGGATCCTCACAATCAAACTTTCGTTTGGAAAAAACCCGAACCCGGCGACTTGACGTACTATTTTCCGATCGTCGAGTTGACGCCAAAACTCAAGCGACACATTCCGTACTTTCAAGTGACAGCAATTCTTCCGTCCGTGGCATTTTCCTTGCTGACAGTGTTCAGTTTCATTATCACTGACTTGCAAAACAGGGCGCTCGTTCTGATTATCAACATGATTTTGCAGATCATCTTTTCCGACGACTTGCTAAGGATTTTGCCTCCAACTACAAACAATATTCCATTTATAGGTATCGTTAGATGCTGTTGTTGCTATAAAATTGAGCTGACTCTTACTGCTTTTAGTTCAATATTTCGCTTGCAATTTGATCCTCACCTTGATAGCCATCGTTTCGTTCATCATCTTGGAGAGCGTGAAGGTTCGCAACAGCAAAACGAATCCGATTCCGAGCGTATTAGTAGTCATGGTAAACATGTGGATCGACATGAAAGTAAAATGCAAATGTCATATGGAAGACCAAGGGTCCACTGGCCACGACGATGACGAGAATGTCGAAGTGGCCACGTCGTCGATTAAAGCCTCGATAGTCAAGTCGGGCCATTCTTGGAAGGAGGTCGCCGACATGTTCAGTGATCTCATTTTTCTACTTTATTCTTTGACATATTTGATTTTGATGTTCACCTTTTTGAATTAAACTTTATATTATTTACATAGTTGTAAAAATTTCAAATTTTGCTACAAAACGATGCGCACGTACGTTTACTTCGACGTCAAAGAAGTGCGTAATCACCATAGCGACGTGACTAATCGTCTAGCGCGCGATTTTGCTCGGAAGTGATTGAAAATGGCGCGATTGTGGTCCATTAATTCCGAACCAGTAATTTTCTTGTTTAGCGTTAGTCTAGGATTGTACATAACTGTCTATCAAGCGTTCATTAAATTTAAACTTTGTTTGCCGCTGGCCAGCGTCGAAATTTGTCGAAATTTAGAAAATTCAACCGACAAACACTTGGCCAACGATGTGTCGGCCGAAGCGGCCCGTTATTCGCTTTATTTGCAAATTTGCCAATGTTTGCCGTCGTTTTTCGTGTGTTTCTTTATCGGAGCCTGGAGCGACGCCAATGGTCGAAAGACTCCGTTGTTGATCTCCCTAGCGGGGATTGCGCTGAATGGAGCTCTCTTAGTGTTCCTGGCCACTGTCCATTCCATGCCCCTGTGGCTCTTGCTCGTGGGCGCATTTGTGTCCGGTTTGACCGGACACATAATCATCGTGTTTTCATGCTGTTTCTCCATGATCTCTGATATGATCAAGGATCCGGTCATGTTAACGATTCGAATCGGCGTCGGATCGAGCTTAGTCTACGTAGGTATTGTCGTGGGTAGTTTGACATCTAGCCTCATACCGATGCTAACCGTATCGCCGTACGAGTACACGTTCTTAGTTTCTACGTGTTTCACGGCCGCGGGCGTACTCTACGCTGCGCTCTGCGTAACCGAAACCATACACTTGACGAAACCGGATACACTCCTAGGAGAGGACATTCAATCCGTAATCAACGATGACTATGAGTCGAAAACTTGCTGTACAAGTTTCACGGATTTCTTTCACTTCAATCGAATCAAAGAATCATTTTTGGTGCTATGCCGGCCGCGAGCCGGGCGAAGGAGGCGCCACTTAGTCGTGGCTATGGCAGTATTCTTGGTCATATTTTCGTGCGATATTGGTGAGCTAGTGAACTATGTCACATGTTGTCCAGTGCCTTGCATAATGACTTTTCTGGTTTAGGCATTCCCGGCCTTCAGTATCTGTTCGTTACTCGCGAACCGCTGTCTTTCACAAATAGCATGTACAGTGACCTGGTTGCTGTTCAGACTGCATCGTCCGCCTTGGGAATGATGGTGTTGCCTGTTTTGTTTAAGAAAGTACTCCACCTAGACGACACCTGGCTAATCACTTTCGGGTTCATATTTTCCATAGGCAAATCTCTAATGTTCGCCTTCAGTAGCGCTTTATGGATGGTCTTCTTGTGTAAATGTTCAAAACGAATTTTTATCTGTACCAACTTGAAATTCGCTTGAATTTTAGCAGGGACCTTCAACTTTGGTGCCACGTTGTACTTTCCAGGATGTCGAGCTTACATGTCGAAATTAGTCGAGAGGAGCGAAACTGGTAAACTGGTGACCTTTTAAAAAATGCCTATTTCTAAAGTCCTCCTAAAGAAAAGTTCAGTAATAGTAAAGTAAATAAATACAATCCGTATTCAGATATTGATTTTTGAGCATATGGTTAGATTCAGCTCGACTGCCGACTGTTGTCCATCCATATAATCTTGCATTCTTAAAAATCAATATTTGAATACGTATTGCAGAATTACTGTACTTTTATTCCAGCCCCTGGTGTGAGTGGACTATAATTTTATAATTTAACTAATCAATTTTATTACAGCTCGCCTGTTCGCACTTCTGTCCGCTGTCGAACAAGTTGGTCCGATGATAGCCGGTGTAACTTTCAACAACATCTATGCTGCAACTTTAACGTTTTTCCCCGGTTTCGTTTGGGTGCTCGGAGCGGGCATTATTGGTTTAGGGTTAATTGTTGTTTGGTAAAAATGATTGTTGAAGTTTTGAATTTTTAACAGTGTATTCATGTTTCCCTTTGATTTTCTAGTTGGCTGCAGTTTGATAGCCGGAATGAAAATTACGACAAAGACCATGAAGACGATTTGATTCCTGTTTTAAATGAGCCTCACGAGGTCGTGACTTAAGATGATGTACTTATTTTAATGTGATTGTTATGAATTTTTATTGCAACAGTTTTTTGTTTGTTTGTTTGTTTTAAAAATAAATTATAATGTTGTTTAATTTGTTCTTGTTTGCAGAAAGGTTATGCTTGACGAATATCCAAAGTGCTTTCACAACTGCGGGTGGTTTCAAAGCATAGTGGAGATTTACACTCCGAATTCAAATATTGATTTTCTAGCATGAGGTAAGAATCGGATAGCTACCATTATCTGTGTCATCCTGCATGCTTAAAGTCAATACCTGAATATGGGTTGTGAATCTTAGTCTCACATTAATAGCATTTTGCTTTTTTTGTAAAGATGTTCATTAACGTCACTTTCTGCATTTAACTGCTGTATAGCTAGTTTGCTGGACGAGTTTTTATTAGCAAGCGACAGATAAAAATTCGTCTGGCAAACTATTGACAGAGAGCAAAATGTTTTCACTGTTACCCCACTGAAAACTAAGACTTGACAAATTCCATTGCATTTTCTATATTTAGCCCGGTTAATTATATTTTAATGAAAATTGTTTTTAATTAGGCCGTCAGGATAAGATGTCGATGAAAGCCTTGATCGAAAAAAAGGTAATCGAAATTCAAAGCGTTATGAAAGTCAAAGACTACGACACGGCTGTATCGAAGTTCTACACCGAAAACTGCACGTTGATGCCACCCACTGGAGAAGTTATCACTGGCCGCAAAGGTAGTGATAACTTTTTTGACATGTTATCTATTGAACTTATTCAGCCAAATAGTTAGCAATGTTGACCAAAGCAACTTTATGTATGCTGGCTGTTAATCCAGCTACCCCTACTTGAAGTTGTTGAGAGCCGCCAGTAAAAATTAACATTTGTTTACCATGTTGTAACTGTTTCATAATTGAGCAATAAATTACATGTTTCTTGTTTCCTAAAGACCTTGCTGCGTATTTTCAAAAGACGTACCTCGGTACCAAAGACCCTGAATACGATGTAAAATTACTGGAAGTTGTCGAAGATGGAAATTTAGCCGCTTCTCGCCTCCTATACCAAGTCTTCGTTGGCGGTAAAGAAGTCTACGGTGGAACGTAATATCTTAAAGTTCTGCAAGAAATCTCATCATATAAATCAAATAATTACTTGTTTTAGTTACTTGCAAGTGTGGAAAAGGGTAAACGACGATATACAAATTCACATGGAACAATTTAGCGAAGTCGCGAGATGAAAATCGGTGGATTTCATCATTCAACTTTTCTCTGTTTAGAGTTTTTGGTGTTTTTTTTCTGTATGTGTTCGTTAGCCTTTTCGTATCAATAAACGAAAAAATGCTGGAAACAGTCTTTAGCGAACTACGAAGTTTGTTTGAAAATTGAAGTGAAAACCATTTAACATTCTACTTCGGAAATCCAGATTGTTAATGTTTTAAATTTCATTTTAAAAGCTTTGCTAGCAGGGAATCCGGTTTATAATGAGCATGTTTAGCTTTTTTTAGTCTACTTCTAGATTAACGTCATCCACTTTAATGCATTGACAAACAAGTTTTTATTTCGAAAACTAGCAAGTGATATATTAGCTAGCGAATTTTTGCAAACGCCAATTCGAAGGCTCGGACTCAGTGATTCTCCACGTTTTGCTAAATCAACTCGGTAATTTGTTAGAGACGAAATGTTGTCCCCATTATTGAATTATTGTTTTCGATTTAGGCAAAATGTCCATGCAATCCTTGATCGAAAGTAAGTTAAAAGAAGTCGAAGGTGTGCTGAAAGCGAAAGACTATGAAGCGGTTACCACCAAATTTTACACTGAAAACTGCTCGTTGCTGCCTCCCACAGGAGAAGTGGTCACAGGACGCAAGGGTAATAACCCCCCCCCCCACCCTCCCGCCTCAGGCTAAGGAACAGGTTTTTTGCTGTAGATGCTGCCAACTTTTTTCAAAAAGCATACGGAGATATAAAAGATGCGGAATATAGCTCGCAAGTAGCTGAAGTTGTCGAAGACGGAAATTTGGCCGTTTCACGAAGCAGCTACAAAGTCTGCATTGGTGGCAAAGATCAGATCACCGGAACGTAAGTTGTTTGAAAACGAAATAATATTGCACAAAATCGAGCAAATATAATAACGTATTGTATGTTTTATAGTTTCATTCAAGTCTGGAAAAAGGTCAACAACGATATCCAAATTCATATGGATCAATGGTGCGAAGTCAAGAAATAAATTTCGATTTGAAACCGAATCCCAAAAGTTTCGGAACAATTTTCTGTTCCATTTAGTGCGTTTTTGAGTAATTTTTGAGAATTTATTGATGATAGAATAAAATCTTTATTATTCTTTGCAACTACAAAAAAATAGCCCGGATATCCATCAAGACTTCATTAGGGGGGGGGGGGTGAAGAAATTTCGACCAGTTTGTTTTGCTACTCATACCAAATAACTGCCAATTATTATATAATTTTCAAAACTAGATTAAAAGTTGTTCATGTCGTTTTCAGTTTTCAAACTGCATTAGCGCAGTATCCGGTTATATAATAAGCTTGCTGAGCTTTTTTCCGTCGACTTCTCGATTTACGTCGTTTTCAAATATGCAAACGCTTAAAACCTTACCAAACAAGTTTTTATTTGGAAAATTGTGTGATATATAATTGCATAGAAATTTTCACCCGATCCACTTTGAAAGTCTGGCCTCGAAGACTTCTAAACTTTTTGCGTTGTTAAACGATATTTAACCCGGGTCAGTTCTTACAGTAAGGATATTTTTAGCACTCAAACTCTGACTTGCTTCATTGTGATTTAAGCAAAATGTCGATGCAATCGTTGATCGAGAAGAAGATTCCAGAGATTAAGACCGTTATGAAAACGAAAGACTATGAAGGCGCGGTGAATAAATACTTCACAGAAAACTGCTCGTTGATGCCTCCCACTGGCGAAATTATTAGCGGACGTAAAGGTAGATAAAGTTCTTTATAATCACTGGTCAGCTGACTAAAGTTTCACTAGCCACTGATCTATGGAGATGAATGTAAGTAGTTAAAAGTATCTTGTCTATCTTGTTGGTGCAGCTCACACATTTTTGCCTGTATGCGAACTGAGAGCAGTCAAAAATGTTTATGATCAGATTTTATGCACCTAACCTCATTTTCATCAGCTCCTGGATTCATCATTTCATTTTTTCTCTAGATGCCGCCGCATTTTTTCAAAAGACCTATGGCGATATTAAGGATGCTGATTACGACGCAAAAATCTTAGAAGTCAACGAGGACGGAAATTTGGCAACTACTCGGTGCTGCTACAAAGTCATCAAAGGTGGTCAAGAGATACTCACTGGAACGTAAGTTAGGAATAAAAAAAATAGCGCAATAGCAAAAAATATCTAGCTCAATTTTGCTTGTTCTTATTGTAGTTTTGTTCATATCTGGAAAAAGGTCAATGCCGATGTTTTTATTCACACGGAAATTTGGACCGAAGTGAAAAAATAAGAATAATATGCAATTACACAAAAAATTGTCATTATTTATCAGTTAAGAGATCGGTTTTAGTTCTTGAGTTCGAGTATTTATCATAGTGATTTTAGTGTTAATACAATTAAAAATCAGATTGAAAGAATACTTTAAAGCAAAAAATACGACAAGTTCGATCTTAAGCCGCACCCCAAATGCAGTTGAAAATACACTTTCCAATGCTAAAGCACTGTTTTTCATACGCAACAATTAGCCCCCTCGCTAATACACCTGGGGGGAGGGTAGAAACTTAAACGAAAGTCTTGATGTTCCGAATATTGCATAAATCATTTTAACAAGCGAAAGTGTTTTTCAAAGTGAGATTCCTAGAAAAACGTTATCAAACCATGACTTTCGAAATTTTTTCACATGTCTTAAATCATTTTCATCTATACTTGATGATTACAAAAAGTATCTGCCAAAAAAAGGCATTTTTCAGACCCGATTCAAACAGAGGTGGGTATTTTTTTCTATGGATCCGAACGGGGGGGGGGGGGGTTTATGAGGGCTATTCATGGGCAGTATGGTATATTAATTTCGTTACACAACCAAGTCGTTAATTTTTGAATTGAAAAATAAATATGGTAACGTAATTCAATAATGTTCTGCAAGTTTTATAAAGTTCATAAATTACAAGTTCATAATTTGAATTTGGAACATGATGTGACGTTTTCGCTATTATTTTATTGGTATTCACTGGTTCTACCGTACTAGAAAAACTTTTGCCTAAATTTAATTAACTGTTCAGGAAAACTTTCAGGTGAAAAATAAAAATTTAAAACACGATTCATGTATAAATGTCATGCCTTGACTTCTGTCCAGATATCCATATGGAGTTGAACATCATTATTAACCATTTTCCACACTTGAACGAATCTGAAGAAAGAGATTTTGTTTGTCGAAAATTTCATAATTTTTTGAAGTAATGAAGAATTCTACGTTCCAGTTAATGCTTCCTTTCCACCTTCGGTGATTTTGTAGCTGCACCTGAACACGGCCAGATTTCCATCCTCGACAACTTCTTCTATTTTGGCGACAAATTCTGCATCACTGATGTCTCCGTAACATTTTTGAAAATATGCGGCAGCATCTAAAAAATAAAAGATGGCTATCTCGACAGACCAAGCCAGATCCCGAGTGCAAGCCACAGACACACAGACGGAGCTAAAGCTAGAGCCAGAGCGAGAGCCAGAGTCAGGCAAACCTAAGCAGCCTCAGCCGCCTCAGCCACAGCCGTAACTGCAGCTGCAATCATATCCACAGTCACAGCCACAGCTACAGCCACAGCAACAGCTTGTTACATATGTTACAGATTTATACCTTGGCGGCCAGTGACTGTTTCCCCTGTTGGTGGCATCAGTGAACAATTTTCCGTTGAGTATTTCAAAACCGTCTGAAAGTCTTTTTGTTTCATTAAGGCTGAAATTTCTTTGCGTTTCTTTTCAATCAAGGGTCGCAAGGCCATTTTATCTTGAAAAAAGTAATTTTTTCTTGGTTTTCTGAATTCTTGAATTGTATGAATGATTATTGGAACTATTGCAAAAAATCATCCTAGTCCTGAGAAAGTAAAGATATAGAGTTTAAAGTCTGTTTGCTAACTAGGCCTGAAAAATAACTTGTTTTGCCAGGGATCAGCATTTTCTGAGGGACCGACTAGAAGTGCGCATAAAACGTTCCAGTTTTTCGATAAAATTATTAAAGCTATGACATATCTCACCTCAACTTTAATAACTAATTAGACTGTTCAATAAGAAAAAAGTGGAGTGCTATACTTAGCTGCAATACTAGGTCTCCTCTAACAGCAGGCAATATGAAAAAGGAACATGGGCAAGATTCAATGCAAACAGCCAACCGCTTTCAACAATTTAAACAAACAAACGTTTCTTCAGTTAACTTTGTTTTATCGAATTTGGCAAGCAAATAAATGGCATCAGCGGCTGACTAAAACAAACTAGTGTTTACAATCCGCATTCAGATATTGATTTTAGATTGGATTACGGTCGACAGAGACAGCGGTCTACTGTCTACCTGAATGCTGAAAATGAATATCTGAATATGGTTGTAAAGTTTAACTTTAGGTTTACCACACAGCATTTCGTGCAAATCTGTTATTATTATTTTTATTATGTCCTATGCAATACTGACTATGTATTGATATTTCGATTCGGTCTTACACATACATTTCTATTCGTATTTATCGACGGCTCACTTCGCAGTAACTAAGTTGACACGTTGCCATGGACGTTCATAGACCATGGATACAATTTGTTGTTTTCACGTTGCTTCAGTAGATTCGTTTGATATATAAGCTCTGACTACTGATTCG
This sequence comes from Prionchulus punctatus, assembly GCA_034698125.1. Taxonomy (NCBI): domain Eukaryota; kingdom Metazoa; phylum Nematoda; class Enoplea; order Mononchida; family Mononchidae; genus Prionchulus; species Prionchulus punctatus. The sequence continues at coordinate 19,382 of JAQGBA010000521.1, read as the reverse complement.
GTAATTTAAACTACATATTTTTTGTTTTCGCTATGTCGTTCTTTAATAAAAGCCGCGATTTCACCGATTTGAACCATCGGCCGTATTCGGCCTTAGACGATGACTATTTGAAGAAGAGTTACAGACACACTTCCCTGACATCACCTCCACACAGGATATCAGAAGTAATGCTAATATTTGAAAAGTAAAATAATACAGAGTCAAACATTTTGTTTTGGAAGGGCAAAGACCATGGAAGGCTTTTCCGAGATGTCACGGATCCGGATCTCAGGCGACATGTAAGCATAGATACACGTTCAATGTTCACCTATAGTCTGCAAGCTATGTCAATAATTCTGACTTGTTTTGATGTTTAGACTTCCTTTTACGAACCACCGAGAGAATCATCATCTTCGGAAGTAAGATTCGGTTAAATCAGTTTTATGCAGTTTCTGTAGAAATGTCTTGTCATAGGTGATGAATTTGGAAGCAAAACTGCTCAGCAAAGAGGCAAGGATTCAGGACCTTGAGCGAGAGTTGCGAAATCGCATCGAAGTCGAAGAGCACCAACATAAGACCATGCGGCAGATGAAAGAAACGTTCGTATTTGGAGCATTATTTTTTAATTTTCTTGCACATACGCTTCGAATGATTTAGGATTGACACATTCGAAAGAGACCAGCTAGAATTCCAAGGAGCCCATACAAAAGCGCAACTAGCCGTTGGAACTTTGCAAGGTGACAACCGGCAACTACAAGAGAGAATACTGGAACTCGAAAACAGGCTCAGGTACAGCCAGATCTCGAAGCAAGTGCAGAATTTGTCTTTCAATGACATTTTAGGCGTCAATTGGAAGAACGCGAATCCACTGGCCAGCATGCATTGCAGTGGGAAAAGCAGTACGAAGAACTCAGATATACACTAGCCAAGTCACTTTTTCCTGACAGCGTTCAAGATGGAAGATCTCATGAAAAGATTATGCGTAAGGTAAATGGTCCACTGTTCGCGTAGTTCAACTTCAGATTTCAAATTCCTCCCTGATTTCAGTTGAACGACTTTCTGGACACACACAGCAGCATGAAGAGCCACATCATGAAATTGGAAGACAACCTAACCGCGGCTGAACACGAAATAAAAAACAGTCGGGATACTCACAAGAGGCTGTTCGAAGATGTTGATCGAACGAAGAAATACGTCGCATCTACCGACATGTTGAAAGAAGTATAAAAATAAGACAAAATTCCTCGCTAGCTAAGAATCTATTGGTGCTTTTAAGGAAAGAGACGCTGCGGTGAGAAGGCAAAAACAAATGGAAGAAGAATTCAAGAAAATCGAAAAACATCTGATCGAAAGCAGGGACCAAAACGAGAAGTTGCAAAACGAAATCAGGCATCAAGCGCTCAAAGTGTCCGAAGTTGATTCTCAGGCTCGCCGTCACGTTTTATCATCGCAAGCCACCTCTCAAGAATTTAAAGCGTACAAGGTGAGACTGAAATGAAATGAATGAAATGAATCGAGGTGAAATGAATCGCAACCCATAAAATTTATGTTTTATGATAATTAATGCATAAAAATACCCAATTAAGCCTTCCATTCGAACCTGCATGTGAATCTTTTTTAACTTTCAGGAAACTCTAGCTGCTTTACTCAGTGATGGTATTGTTCATGTGCAACCAACAGAAGAAGGCATCAAAGAGAAAATTCGCATGTTAATGTTGAACAAGATGGATGTCAACAAAGTATGTGTATGCAAATTAAAAATATTATGACGAAGTTATAACATCATTTTTAAAGGTTTCCAAAACTCTCGAAGATAAATTGAAAGAGCTGGCTAAACAACTTGAAGAGCAGGCTCACTTGCATAAAAATGCCGTACAAAGAGCTAGGAAGGCCGAAGAAGATGTAGACAAGTACAAGGAAAAGCTTCGCGGGGCCGAAGGCGAACTGACAGCCACCGATATTTTGAAGAATGGATTAAAAACTGACAAGAATCGGGTAAAATCCTTTTTTGTGAGCCGAAATATTTGTTTGGTTACTGGAAGACTGGGTCTTTAGTATTTGGAATTTTTGGACGAATTGTCTCATGTAATGAAAATGGACAGTATTACGAAAGAGCTCGGTATGGAACTCAATGGCGACGCGTTGATCGCGAGAGCCGAACAACTAACGAAGCTCGAAGAAGAATTGTTGGGCAAGAAGAACACGCAATTGCTTACGTTGCAGAAGCAGTTGCAGAATGCCAAGAAGAACTTGGATTCGAAAGACCTTCACTTGGACGTTTTGAGGAAGAAACTAGCAACTGTAGAAACCGTAGCAACACATCGAGTATGAACAAATTTTCTTTGGAGGAATGGAAGAGCTACCCCGGTAAAATCATATTTGGTTTTAGGCTGAAAAGGATTGGCAAGAAATAATGGAACGCAATCACAAGTTGAGCAGGCAAGTTGAAAAATTGACCAAACAACTGCAAGACACAAAGAGGCACGTTAGTGGAATGAAAGTCGAACACGTCGCTTATGATACCTTGAAAGTACTTCGATAGATTTAGCTCGTAGTCGGACTTGAAAATACTAAGGATCTTCTTCAAGGAAACTTGCGAAGAACAAAGGAAGGCCTTGTCGGAGATGGAACATAGAATAGTTGAACTAGAATCAGTGCGAGTCAAACAATCGAGAAAGATCGCAAGCCTCAAGCAAGACAAAGACCTCACGGAAACTGAAGCACAACAAGGCTTCCGCGTAACAGAATCCGCAGTCCAAAGTCTGTCCAATGAAGTCCAGCGTCTGAAAGTACGACTGGACGAGGTTCAAAAACGTGAAAAGCAGGTACAACATAATGTTCCCTTCAAACTTTTTGAAGTTGATTCATAAAGTGTTTTCGTTCAGCTGCTTGATCTGCGGCAAGTCATCGCACGAATGTTAGGATTGGACGTAAGTACGTTAGCCGTGCCGGATTACGAAATCATTTCCAGATTAGAGAAACTGATCGAAGCTCAACACGATTTGACGCTGGCCACCAGAAAAATGGAAACGGAATTGAATCACGTCGACCATACATCCAGCGAAGCGTACAAAAAGGCTTACTTACTAGAAGCACAAAGAAAGCTCGGCCCGCACAAGCACCGTCATAGTTCGAAAGGTTCCACATGGAAATGAATATTGTAGAGTTTCAACAAGCGACATCTTATGCTTCTTTGCATTGCTTTATTTATTTGCATAGGAGCCAATTCCAAATAGATTATCGAAAATGTGAATTTAGTGAAGTAAAAAGTGTTTCACTGAGGCATTATGTAAACTAAATTCGGAAACTTGTAACGAGAAAAGCTGATAAAAAGACTATCCAGATATACAACAAAAGAATCCAGGGCCATAAACAAAAACATCACAGAAAATCGATCTCTGCAATTTTGGCAATACTCTTTTTGTAAAGAATCCCCTTTTGAGCGATTTAGTTTTAAAAACCGAAGTTGAGTTTTTTGAAATGTGCCCAGCTGCCGTTCTTCAATTTTTTCGGATCGCAGTCGATTAAATTCTCTTTCTCACCAAACAATAGCAACGCAAACAAATTCGGGCACAATTCTTGAAAAGGATGTAAATTTTGTTTTTATAAATCTCATCAAACTAAATTACTGCAAGTTCAAACAGTATTTTGCAAAAAATTCACACTGACTGCAACATTAATCAGCGGGTGATTTATTTTACGTCTCGAATTTGATTGGTAACATCTGTTGCACCACGTTCCTATTTTATTGTGGGCTGAGAGTTTATCTTCGCAACGCAATGGATTGAGAAGTATTCACTTCATTAATTCCCATTTGCCCAACCTTGCTGTGGTAACATCGTTGGATCTGAATCGAAAGTCATCTCGGTCTTAATGGCGGATGATTAAATTGAGAGTCAATTGATTACATTCAGAATTCCCACTGTTGCAGATCCCTATTCTGCCTTAGAGTTGTAAACGATTATCGAAAATATGAATTCTTTTTAGTTTTATGGCTTAAGCACTTACCTGTATCCGCTTTTGATTATCTCTGTCTTAGCGGCCTTAGATAGAACATGTTGCCAGAAGCAGGCCAGTTCATCCGATACACTGAGGAGTGAAACTCAATATCTCCTCTGATCACTGAGATGCTCAGATCCCGCCTTTTAGTCATGCGTCCTACTGGTCGTCGGACGTCGGACTTCTGCTGCAGAGATGACCAAACGAAATCCATATCACTTTGTTACTGAACGTTCAAAATCAATTATATTTTAACTTAAATAAAATGATCGAAAAAGTTTTAGTTGGCTCATAAAATAACATTTAAGAGTTTTCTTAGAGTTCTATAAAGTGATACTATTATTGTGATTGCATTAAAATTTGATTATATGTATTTCCAGAGGACCCTCGTCTTTGAGCAATTGTTCTATAACATTTTATAATAAATTTACAATAAAATCGGTCTCATCGGTCCCGTTAAATAGTGTCGGTTTTGAAACCTCAGTTATTCAGTTATTTCCGTTGAAAAACAAAATTGCACATTTCATGTTGTTTTTCTCTGTATAGCATTTTCCTGAATTACAATCATCTCTGTTGGAACAAATAATAATAATGCATTCTTCAAAATTGAGCCATGGCTCCTGATTTATTGAGCCTGAAAGTAAATTAGATTTACAGGTTAAGAGTATTTTAAATGCTTAAAGCGCATGTATGCTTGAAAACATTCAAACACATCAAAAGCGCTCAGGTGATTTTATTATTAACAGATTTCATTTTAACATTGTTGAAATAGAAATTAGAATACAAATTACAGCACGTTAAAAAATATTTCTCTCTAATGGTGAATGAATACTACTAAAAATAGTATGATTAAGACTGGAGACATTGAGAAATTTGAATGCTATTGCAATACAATGGTATTTTGCGCTCACAACAGTAGAGTCAGGTCAGTTTCCCAGTGCTTCATTGAGTTTTCAATGAACTTACTGATGTCATTGTTGATCTTACACATTTTTAAGCATTCAAGAATCCAAGAGTGAGGGACTGAGTTGAATGCTTTCTTGTAGTCGATCCAGCACATAGCCAGATTTGTCTTGCGACTTCTGCAATCAGCTACAAACCATCAAGCGAGTGAAATTCTTTTGTTGCGATATGTTTTCCTGGTCACTTTTATTTATAACTGCAACTTTTTCTTCCAAAGTTAAATCATTTCGTTTACTCATTTTTTGCGACAGTTTTGGTTTAAAAATGTAACACAAACTGAATTTGACTTTTTCATTGAAGAAAACACTGAAAATTTTGATTCAAAATGTGAAACTGATTTACATAAACATGTTCAGATTATGAGGTGCGCATTCACATGGTGAGGTTTGTTCAGATTAAGAGGTTTTTTGCAAAATAGGACTAGTTTATGGTGTTCAGTGTTCAGATTCGAGAGGTGTTCAGATAGGAGAGGTGCACCCTAGTGCATTAACATATAGGGACTATATTTCGATGTTCAGATTGGTGTTAAAACAAACTAATTTGTTAAAAGATTCTGATTACATACAGTGGCATGTCATTTTGTGTACGCTTTTTGGTGTTCACATCTTTATATACGTTATATACTACAAAAGCAGCCTTTTGCGCAAAACAAAAGGTCGGTCGGAAAACGTGCTCAACAAGCTGAAGTCCATGCAGTTTAACATGATTAATTTTCTGCTGAAAAGTTTCATCGTTCGTTGCCTGTTCTGAAAAAACATCGAGCTTTTTACTTAATTTAATTTACTTAAAATTTTTAAATTAGTTTTAATTTGTAATGGGGATTAATTGTAAAGATGTTTCTTTGTCGTTTTATCGTCATTGACAGTTTTTTACAGAATTTTGAATGTTAAAACCCTGTCTAAATTTGTGGAACATGAATATCCTGAGCGCCCTTCATTTTTTGAGACCACTCTGTTTGTTCACATTTGACAAGCGCATGTAAAAAAACAGCCAAGGTCATTGCTCGAGCACAAAAATGTTGAACGGTAAAATCCTGTGCGTCAAGGATTTTCCTAATAACTAATAACAATTAATTAATAGCAGTTGCTGAGCTGGAAAACTGCGACGAATAAATTAAGAAATAAATTTTGCAATAAAAAGCAAAACAATGCCCATTGATACCTAATTTATTGCTACTGTATTAACTTTTTCTTCATTCTCACGCCCTGAAAAATTTGTAATCAAACGCGACGTGCTCCCTGAACATTCGTTGAGCAAATCCAGTAACAGTCGATAGGTCCCAACTTTACTTTCAGAAAACTAAAATAAAGCATTGTTTGTTTATGTCTTTTCCAAACTATAGATTTTAAATCTTCGATACTTATGTTCAATTTTACAATATATATCAACAGCAAACATTCCTTCGAAAAACTTGTTGAGGAAACTGAAAAATTAATTACCTGGCTTGTTCCGGAAACCGGAAAAATGCAGTTAAAGTTGTAATTTCGTTGAAAAGCAAACAAAACGCACTCGATTAGTTATAAATTTGCTTGGAAAAATTCACATATATATAAAAAAAAATTACAAAAGTCATTGCGTTAAGTTTTATTTGTTCAGGATGTTCATTCGCTCGTTCATAATTTTGGTTGTCATCTCAGCAAGTGGCAATACTAATAGGTCAATCATGTTTCAAATTCATATTAAATTCATGTTACAGTTGGCCAGTGTCAGTTGCAGCCATATTGCAAAGTCACCAGCCCCGATACTTTGGGACCATATTGGATGAATGGAGCACCACTTCGAAACGACACGCTTTGTCAAAATCCGTAAAAATTTTTTGTTTTTGAAGAACTGTTTATATTTTAGCTTTTGCTTTTCTCTGACAGGAAGATGCTTAACACTTTGATTGTATCTGGTCGCATTACAGGTGATCAATGCATTCACGGCATCCCTTCTATAATCGACGTTTGGCAAGGTAGCGAACTCCATTTGTGAACTTGAAAACGTATGAAATATTCTGGAACTGTTTTAGCCGATGAAAAGGGAGAGTATTCCGATGGAAGATTTAATTTTGTAAGACCTTTAGCAAAAAGGTTCACTTCACTGGTAACTGGTCATTGTTTTTTTAATAGGCATGCCGAAGCAAAATTATGACCGATCCCCAAGGTTACTACAAATTTGGGACAATCTTTCCTGCTCGCTATTTGCAAGGCAATGGCTACAGACCGGCTCACATACATTTCATGGTGGAAACTCTCCAGCCCGGGGGTTACGGCACTTTCATTACGCAGATGTACTTTAAAAATGGTAATATTTTGACAGGCCGATGGCGAAAACTTGTTTCAAGAATCCCTTTTCTTCGACAGACACGTTCTTGGGAGCGAAAGATTCGTGCGGCATGGAGTGTAATTCCGGCGATCCAACTCGACAAGTTGAGTTCAAAGTTGGTCAAGATGGCCGCACATTGACAGCAACATTCAACATTGCCTTGAAGAAACTATGGAGAAAAATTTAAAACATGTCCTAAAAAAAAAATTTTTGTTCCTACCTCAGTCAAGCATGTCACTAGCCAAATTCCAAACTTTTGTCGAAAAACCTCTCAGCCGTTTGTGAAGCTATTTTGCTGTTCATAGTTAGTACTTCTGTCCAACAATGTGATGTCGCATTTCCTGATTTGTTTAAAGAATAAAATCCGAAGATATGCCAAGTTACAAAGAGAGATGTACCAGCATTGCATTCACGCGTGTTAAAAAGTTCCTCTTTCGAGATGAGTCGTAATCGTTCTGCGCGCATCTAAGAACAATAATAGGACCATTTCAGACAATATCCCATGGACAAAATATCTTCTCGAATTAGTTTCAGGCAACTTTTGAACTCAGGGTTACTGTCTTCTCGGACTCTCATACGTCTTAGAGCGCACTTGCCTTTTTTCTTTGATGTTTTCACAGAGAATATCTGTGGATAAAAGTGTGACGATATTATCAAAGACTCGCGTCTATTTTCAGGATGTGCACTGTTTTGAGTAAAAACTCGTTTGAGGATTGAATTTTCCGGATATGAGACTGGTTGAACAAAGCCTCTCGAGTATACGTCTTTAGCGTTCACTTTCGAACAAGAGCAAACACAGAAACAGGCATTCGATTCAAAATACTTTTACCGCTCAATTTTTCCTCGGAGATATAAAGACTTGAAAAGTTTTCAGATTTTTAAATTATTCTTTGCAAGTATTTGTTATTGAATAATGACTTTATTAAATTCTCTCATTTTTCTCGCAGTTGCCTCAAGTAAGGTTACACGAGAGTGAAGTTTTCAGAAAAACAAGCAAAAAATCTGTTCGCTTATTGATAGATGTTAAATGCCAAGTACAACCATTTTGCAAGCCGACCAGCCCAGACACATTGGGACCTTATTACATGAATGGGTCGCCAGTTAGGAACGACACCATTTGCGAACCGAGGTATGAAAGTAGTAACCCAGGGTATTTCACAGAGGAGTGTATAAGGATACCCCGTGTATTAAGATAAGCGCGCCTACCTTAATACATGTGGTACCCTAATACACTGCCTTGCGACATGCTCCGGTTTACTACTATTGACTTCCGCAGTAATTGTCTGTAATTGTGCATACTTCCTACATAGGTCTGGAGGAATAACTTTAACAGTTACTGGCAGAGTAATGGATGCCGAATGCAAAAAAGGTCTCCTTTCTCAACTTGACCTTTGGCAAGGTATGTAATCTAGTAGTAAGGTTTTGCTTGTTTATCCTGTTCTATTTGCCTCTTATGTGTTTTAGCTGATGAAAAAGGCTTATACTCGGATGGAAGATTTAACTATGTAATTTCTAATATATACCGTGAAAATCTTAAAATCACATAAGGTTCATTTTTCCAGGGATGCAGAAGTCGGATCATGACTGATATTGAAGGGTATTACAAGTATACGACAATTTATCCTGCTCGATATATGCAAGCCGGTGGCTATCGACCGTCGCATATTCATTACTTAGTCGATGTTCTCGCGGAAGGCAACTATGGAACGTTCATCACACAAATGTATTTCCAAAATGGTAAACTAATGTAACATTCCAGCTTCTTATATACTTAACAAGAACTCTTCTTGTAGATCAATTTTTGGCTCCGAAAGATTCGTGCGGTGGTGAATGCAATTCGGGTGATCCAACCCGACAAGTCGAAGTAAAAGCCGGCAAAGACTTTGGCGTTTTGGAAACGTCGTTCAATGTTGTTATGCAGAAAAAATGGCGACAAATTTGAACACGTTCAGCAAAAAATCATTGCTCATTTAAGACCTTTTTAGCTGTTTATTAAGTGTTTATCATTTCGTAGTTGTTCGCTAGTGCTCGTTTTCTTAATTATCGAGTAATATATTTTGGGTTCAGGGCCCACAAGTAAAAGTAGCTTGACTTCAGTGTTCATTCTCAGTTACTGTGAAGATATGTTGTAACTACTAATATTGTATACAGTACACAACTACATATAGAGAAAAATTCTGCCGGGTTCATGAATCGTATATTGGAGAAGGAACATCTCAAACAAACTGTTTTTTCATGTTCTACAACACTGTTTTGGAGCAGAAATCAAACAGCACAAAGAACATAGATTTAAATTAGGTGTGCAAAGTCTGAACAAACATTGGTTTCTGTGAAGAAAAAAAACATACGTGTGTTAGCTTTGTGGTTTATTCCAGGGTGCACAAACTTGTTGAGAAACAGGAATCGCACTTTCGTTCCGGATATTAGCTCCTGTCTCTTCGTTTGAAAATATAAGTAGAAAATAAACCTGCTTGAATATGATTATATTTCAGTTAAATAAATGTGAAAATCTTTCTTACTTCATTGCATTTGTGTAAGAAATTTGTTCAAGCTAACGATGAGTTTCTCTATGATAGTGCTTTTCACGACTCTTTTCACGAGTAATACAAATGATGCAAGATTTCGACAGACTTTGTTTTTTGAAAGCTAACTTTTATTTTGCAGTTGCCAATGCTCAAATACAGCCATTCTGCAAGCCAACTAATCCGGACACCTTGGGCCCATATTGGATGAACAATGCTCCCATTAGGAACAACACGCTATGCGAAAATCAGTAAATTGCGCTCGCGAAATTTTGCGATAGGAAAAATTTGTGTTTGATTTTTTCAGAAAAATGCTTAACACCCTAATCGTCTCAGGGCGAGTGACTGACGAAGAATGTCGCCATGGCATTCATGCCATGCTGGACCTTTGGCAAGGTATTGAAAAAATTTGGATACAATTCGGATAGTTGTCGAAGTTTTTTTTCGACTGATTTCAGCCGATCAGAATGGTGAATACTCGGATGGCAAGTTTAATTATGTACGTTGAATTTGTATTTTCTTGCAAAGAGTGACCAAAATCCATTGCTAGTTTTGATTCGCCAGGCTTGCAGAAGTAGAATCATAACTGATCCTCAGGGCTATTACAAATACGCGACAATCTACCCGGCTCGCTATTTACAAGGCGACAGTTACCGACCGGCTCATATCCATTACATGGTCGAGGCGCTCGATGGTCTCGGCGGATACGGCGTATTTGTTACGCAAATGTACTTTAAAAACGGTTAGTTACAAAAACTATTGGAACTAGCTGAAGCATTTCAAAACAAAAATATTGCTTCGACAGACACGTATTTGGGAGAGAAAGATTCGTGCGGACCGAAAGGAGTGTACTGCAATTCGGGTGATACAACTCGACAAGTGGAACTGAAAGTTGCCCCCGACACGCGAACATTGGAAGTACAATTCAACATTGTCTTGAAGAAACAATGGAGGAAACATTAGCAAAATTTTCGTAATAATCCGTGTTCGCAAAATCTGCGAAGTTCGGAAAAACTTGTTTCATTGCATAGAAAAATCGCTAGCCAGTTTTGTATTCTGACAGTTTATTAGTTTTTCGTTTGAACATTGAAATACAATATCCTAGAATATCAAATTCAAATTCAAATTCAAAATGAAACGTTACATTGGAATAAATTCAGGATTTGTTGATTTCACAAGCACAGTTGTTCCATCAACTTGATTGTTTTTGAAGCATTTACATTGAAAGACTTTTCCAATCTTTTTCATCAAAATCAAAATCGTTTGGCGATATAGGGAAGAAAAAATAAAACAAAACAAAGAAGAAAACAGCGGCATGCAAACGACGACAATTTCGCAAATATACTGTAGATTCAAGTACATTTGAATGAAAACGTCTTTAGTGTCGTAGTAGCCAGTTCCGCACGTTTTCAAACAATAAACTCCACTGGTTAGTGCAGTTAACGAGGTAAAAATCAAAAGAACTACGTCGCAAAGTGAAACCGAAATTAAAATTCGATTAACCTGCTTATTGTTGGTTAACTGGGAGGTGACTTGATTCGATTTTCGTCTGAAGATAATCAGGCATAAAAATAATGTAATAATTTCTAAAATTATCACGACCAAATTCAATAAGCTAATTCCAAATGAGGTAGCCATAATTAAATCATAAATGTACTGTGCTCTAATGTTGAAATTGAAAAAATGAACGTATCCAACTAAAGCAAGAGTAGGTAAAATAAGACAGAAACAAAGTTAAAAAAACAAATTTCGCAGCGTTTCTTTTTGTGAAGTAGGTTTGGTACTGGATCGGCTTCCAGATGCAGATAAATCTGTCCACCATTACGGAGAACGAGAGGAAATGGCTCCAAATTATAAAAGTATTTTGCATGAAATTCATGTAAATGTTAATCTGTTGGGCGTTGTCGAACAAGTACAGCAACATCATAGTAATTGCTGGGGTGCAGAGAAGGACAGCAAGTGAGATAGCTAGAAATTGTACGAACTGAATCACGAACGAAGACGTGTCGCTGTTCTTCATTAAACTATACCCGACCAAAAGGTTGAACAGTGAAATAAGAAACAAAAAATGTGAGAAGAAACTTATGAAACAACCCAGTACAGGGAAATTGATGTCGAGCAAAATAGCCAGCGGGAAAAATTGTTTCAAACTCGGATAAAATAATTGACAAAAAAACACGGTAATATATGCGGACAGTGACGAATGACGGTATCCGTCGCACAAGCAACTGTTACTGAACGTGAACAAATCTTCCATATTTCTAACAAGCCATTTGGGGTACGAGGATAAGTCTGCAGTTTTGACCGACATCGGGATAACGTAGACCAAGGACGCCAAGAACTCCGGTAAATTGTAGACTACGCTACCTCCGCATTCTTCCTTACATCGACAAGTAACGTTGGAGAATCCGAACGTGTTGAACTTCAAAGTGTGGCAGGCTGTGTTGATATCTGGAAAAGCCTAAATAAAACAAGAATAGTGCTGGCTGATCGGAGTTTCAAAGACCATAGCCAGATCAGGGTGACTGTAATTGTAGTTGTAATATGGAGAGTAAAATTTTCGATCTATTTTGGCTTTTGGCTGTTTATGGTACCAAACAAACAACTTTCGTTTTATAACTTACTGGAAAAGCAGACAGATTCATAGCATCAATCAACAGTTCCAACTTTCGGGCAGCGACTTTCAATGTATTCAGATTCGACTCTACTCCCATTTAAATAATTTACGTTTGAGCTATTCAAGTTGAATAACTCTCATTTCCTCATTCATGATCGAAAATTTGCAATTAGTCTTTTGTGAAACTATTAATTACAACATTTATTTGGTTCCTTGTTTCTCACATCGCAGGGATATGGACCATTTTAAATGATCTTTTGCAACACTTTTATCGATACGATTTTATACTTTTTCAACTGTTTTTTAATCAACTACAAACCGTTTTTATTCCATTGTTTCGTCATAACTATGTTAAAAGTGATTTCATAAGTTCGATTGTCGCTGGCGAGTTTCATTTCGAGGTGACGAGATTCGTCACCAGAATTGCAAAACATACCGCCAGGTCCGCACGAGTCGATCTCACCGAGGTACGGATCTAGAAAAAACGTTTTCAAAATGTGACAAAAAAATAAACTAACAAGCAAAAATTGAAAGGTATCAACAGACAGACGGACGTACCATTTTTAAAATACATCTGCGTTATGAAGTGACCGTATCCGCCGTGCGACAACGACTTCACCATGAAATGGATGTGAGCCGGTCTGTACGCGCCATCCTCCAAATACGTACCCGGTACGATCGTGGCGAATTTATAATACCCGTCATCGTCACTCATGATCCTGCTTCGGCAAGCCTGTTAATATGACGAGCGTCACGACTATACTGTAGTTGAATTAGAAATATTTTTCTAAGGTTTTACAAAATTGAATCTTCCATCGGAATATTCACCTTTTTCATCAGCTGATACAAAAACACAACTTGATTGAAGTTATAAAATGAAAAATTGTCAAAAAAATTACCTTGCCAGATGTCCATCAGTGCTTGGATACCGTGTTGGCATTTGTCATCAGTTATTCTGCCAGAGACAATTAATGTGTTACCCATTTTTCTAAAACATGCATTTTTCAATAATATGTCCGCAGTACGAAACATATTTTTTACTGGTTCTCGCAAACAATATTGTCCCTGTAGGGAGCTCCGTTCATGTAATACGGTCCCAAATTGTCTATGGTCGTTGGAAGGCACGCTTGTTGTTTTTTTGGGGTAACATCTAAATAATAATAACTTTGAAATTATCAACAGAGTAGAAACTAAAGGCGAAGCCGAAACGGATCTCATATATTCCGTTACGTCGCTTCATTGTGAACTTCTACCTTTATTTTCTTGATTTGTATCGCATAATTCCTTTTCACATTGTTCTGACTTTTGTTGGGCAAATTTTACAAACAACACAATGTAAATCGTTAACAAAAAGTATTTTATCATTTTTCGATTTCTTTCAGAACTTTTAGCAGTATTAAATGTATATGCTACTTAATTTTTATCAACCCCCAAAAGCGCAGATTACTATTGACGTAATAGCAGTTTGTAATCAGAGATTAACATTGATGCAATTTTACATCACGACCAAACATTCCAAGGCAGTTAAAGAGAGAAATCAGATCAAAAAAAGTCTTCGACCAAAGTAGCCATAAATTGTTGAAAAAGTCTAGAATTAGGCAAAAATTCGATAAATTTGTGTTTGAATGAAAACGTCATATCTCACAATTTCACTGTCAACCCAAACTTTCGCTTACTTTCAGTAAACAGTTTTCATTTATATTTGCATAGTCGCAAAAGCTTGCAGTTTTTATTGTCGCATTAACTCTTCAAGTATTGTCGTACATTTTTCATGAAATATTTAGCAAACAGGTTTGCATTTATGAATTTAATATACAAATTTTCATGTTCACTTTTTGCGCAGGCTCATTCTGGTTCTCATTGCTAAAAACTGTTGATTCGCAAAAGTTCCTTTTAAGAAACTTCCACTGGAGCATGTTCACCAAATTTTTATAAATTGAAGGGCAACGAGCACAGAATCCGATTCTACCAATGCTAGGGAACAAAATGAAAAAAGCATGCTTAAACCGTTTCGATGCAATATTTTTAGTAGGAAACGCTCATTCTGGACGAATGCAATGTTACAAACTGATTCTTAAAAGTATCAGAATCAGATTCAGCCGATTCAAAATTTGAATGTGAATTTGGATGTAAAATTCATAAAATTGCATGTAACGATTCCAAAATAGAACAGCCTATCCATGTTCTGTAAACAAATTTCATCAAATTATCACATAGATTCTCTTATCCCAACCCCCACCAATCAGCACCATAATTTGCAAATAATTTTTTAATTATTTCGAATTACGATTTATGTATCCCCTTGTGTAATAACATGTTCTTGGACAGAGCACACATGATAATGTGAAGCAGAAATTTTCACCAGAAGCTGTTATATAGGCTTGACATTTTCTAGAAAAAATGACGCAATTTAAAAAACATTTTGAATTTATTGTTGGACAGTTTTTGATAACGTAATAATTCAATTTTGTTTACTTTAACAGTGACTCGCTTTCACTCAACAAGTAAATCTGTCGTTTTCTTTAAATGACTTTTTCAAACCTTGCTTTCTTCAGTTTTATTTCAAGACTTTTGTCTAATTTCTCGCCATGAAAGTCTTCGAAACATGTTTCAAACTATAATTTCGCTTACTTAAATAAATTGCAATGTGATCTTCTGTTGAACAATAAAATGTAAAAAATACAACAAAATTAGTTTATTGTACTAATGTACGGAATTGTGCCATTGTCTTTCTGTTTAACATGAACAACTTGTACATGAACAACATTTCGTTTAAATTTAGCCCTTATCCAAACGAAAAACATGCAAACTTTTGCAACCCATTCGGTGAGATCTTTCAAGATACTGAGAATAGTTTGCCGATAGAGCGTCGAAAATATAAAACAAAACAACGACGAGAACAGCGGCATGCACACAATAACAATCTCGCAAACAAATCCGAGGTATTGATAAATCTTTACGAAAAACTTTGTGTGATCATAATAGTTGGCGCCGCACGTTATCATGCAATAGACGCCACTCGTAAACGCCGTAAATCCGGTGAAAATTAATAGAATTACATCACAACACGATACGCAAATTAATATGCGATTTATCTGCTTGTTGCTGCCACCCAATTGAAAATTAACCTGTTTAGATTTTTGTTTGAAAGTAAACACGCAGAGGAACAGGGTAACGAGTTCCGCGAATAAAATTAGCATATTCACCGACGCGATGCCGAACGATGTCGTCATAAGTAGATCGTATACGAATTGCTCGCGAACGTTGAAATTGTAATAGTTGACGTAACCGACTAGCGCGAATATGGGTAAGATAATTGAAAATAGAAATGTGATTAAAATTAATGATACAGCATTTCGTTTCGTACAGAAGAGTTTATATTTCATCGGCTTCCAGATGCAATAGAATCTGTCTAACATGAGGAAAAATGCTAGACAGTGGCTGAAAATTATGCAAGCATTTTGAACAAAGTTCACGCAAAAAGTTAGCTGAGTTGAAGCTCCTGAAAAAACATACAGCAGTAGCATAGTTACTGTCGGAGTGCAAAGTAAAATGGCCAGTGAAATCGAGAGGAATTGTACAAACTGAATTACAAACGACGACGTGCTACTATTTTTCATTAAGCGATACGCGATTGCCAAGTTGAAAAGCGAAATTAGAAACAGAAAATGTGAAAAGAAATTGATGAAACAGCCCAGAGACGAAAAGTTGATATCGAGCAAAATGGCGAACGGAAAGTACTGTTTCAAACTCGGGTAAAACACTTGACAAATAAACGAAGTGAAATATGCAGTAACCGCCGACAAATGAGAACTGTCACACGCGCAAAGAGCACTGAACAAGAACAAGTCGTCCATGTTTCTGACTAGCCATTTTGGGTACGCTGATAAATCTGCCTCTCTAATCGAAGCCGGTATGAGAAAAACTAAGTATGCGAAAAACTCCGGCAATGGATAAATTTGGCTTCCGCCGCATTCGTCCTTGCATTGGCAATCGACGTTCGAAAAGTTTTGATAATTGTAATGGACTGTGTGACAAACTGTAATAATATATTCACCAGCCTAAAAAATGGGACAACAAATAAACTACACTTGCCCTAGAGTTGCATTAGACAGTCAATAAATTTACTTACATGCAGTCCTGAAGCGTTCATTTTGTCATATACTAAAAATCTTCGTTGAAATTTTTTATTTTGACGAGCAACACTGAGGTTGTGAAATGACACTTAATCACAGACTTAATTTTTTTCATCTGACATGAATGAACAGACGTCTTAATGAATATATTGAAAGAAAGGGGCGTGCAAACCAGATGCGCGTAAAAAATAAATTAAGATTCATATTCCACGAGTTGTCCGATCATCCGATCTCAAACGTAACAAACATCCTTGAACGACAAATATTATTATAATTTTTAATTATCTAGCAGGTGAATATTTTGCATTTCCTGATTTTACGAGCTACCTAGTGAAATATAATGAAAGTAAAATAATAAAAAACAAAAACATTTTGTCGGATAATGCAACAAAAGACTTCAATCATAAGAAGCACATTTGCAACTTTTGTCAGTGGAAAATTTTTGCGGACATTGATTGTCAAATTGACGACGGTAATTTAATTTAATTTAATTCCGTAAAATTCAGATATGAATGTTGGGCACGTTATACAATCAAGGATTAGTCAAGAAAAAGTTAACAATGAAACGAAAAACAAACGAAATGTTTGCAGATCAATCACACAAGGTATTTCCTTTCAAAGATATTTTATTAATTCAGTTAAAGCATACATCTAATGATGAGGGCTTAAATTCTAAGTAACATGTTCCCAGAAAGGTGTCAGAAAGACGGTCTAGTGCACAGCTCTCCTCTGCCATACTAAGAGGCTACAGGCATGAAAAGCAGGTCTCACCTACTCGCCAGGTCTCTATGTATCCTCGAAAGTCAATCACTTACTACTATTTTACAACTACAGTATTTATAGTTTGTGAAGTTTTCGAGAGACGTGTTTCAAATTAGCAGACTATCGTGTACTTGCGGATCAACACTAAAATAGGTATTTCCCTTTCAAAAATTAAAAATGATGATGAATCGCCGCAAACAGGAAAGTTTATCAAGGATCCTACTGGGGTTTGCAAGCGAGCGAACTTCCGAAAAGCTAGGCCCACCTTCTCATTTGGATGTAAATTAAATTTTAAATCAAATGATTTTCCGAGATGAGTGAAAAAATTTGCACTGCCGGTGTATGTGGTTATATTTATGATATCGTTTTGACCCTGCTGGCTAGTCACTAGAATTCAGTTTCAAATGCTAACTTATCAATCATACTTCTGAAGCCGGAAGCAAATTGCTTTAGATGTTAAAAAATTGAACATTATTGATACGCGATTTTCACTATGAGGAAACCATTTCCAATGGTTGGATAATCCACGTATTGAGGAAAAACGTAATTTTAGCTGGTCAGAAAACACAGCTTGGATATAGGTGGCTGGTATATTACACTATTCCTCAGACTCTTACCTAGAATCAGGGAGGGATAGTATTTCTTTCAGTATTTTTGATGTTCCGAGCAGGTCACGTTCTAGAGATCTTCTGTTCTGATGGTATCATGTATAGATTGTACATACTTTTGATGACTTTTCGTAACTGCTCCTAGAGCCCATATTACCACTTAACTTTGTCGTTAAGTTTCCAGAGGCGTTGAAGCTCAGTCTTAAGATCTTGGTTTTTGAGTATCTTTCCTGGTTCTTTCTTTCCGATGTTGATATCTAAGGGGCAACAACATCTCTTACGAGCAAGGTTTTATTTGCTTTGTCCACAACTACTAGTCTGGTTTGTTGGCTTGGAATTTGTTGTCAGTCCTGATGCTGAAGTCCCATAGGATTTTTGCTTCACGATTTGCAGATGAATTTTTAGTTACACATTCCGGCACGTGTTTCCACCATTGTTGCATTGTTTCGGTATTGTATTTCTTAACGTATCGGATATATGTAGTAAATCTTATATCTACTAACATAGATAGTGAGTTATGCGAGTTATTCTACTAATGTAGATAATGAGATTAGAATTTAAGTGTATAGTGTGTGTGACTCGACAAGCTTATCAAGGTATACAATAATTAGCTAAATAATTAGCTCGCTACAGTTGGACCCATAGTTTCAGACGAATTATTGAGGTGAAGATTTTACTGGGCCATCAGCTTCTCCATGGTAAGCCTCAACATTGTTTATACCTATCGCATGATCGGAGCCTTTCAACTGTAGTCAGCTTACGGGTAATGAGCGTTGTTTACTGAATTCACACGTACCCCCCAAGGGATAGTGAGCTAAAGAGTTCATACTATAGTTGAGGAGGGAACCAAAGAGCCAACACTCAGACGTAGTGCAAAGCCTAGTGAAGGTTGCCACAATAACGTACTGTTTTAGCGTGAACGCGAAAATAATATACAAATTTTTACGCAGCAAACTCATCCAACTTTTAAAACATAATAAATAAAGTGACCCATTTATTAACTTATGTGTAAGTCGCACAGGAGGGATACACGCTAAGGAGTAAGTCCTGTGGTCCAAGCGATATCTGGACCTAAAATTCACAACCGTTACCACCCCCCCCAAATTTGAGCAGAACCGCCTTTCTACACTTGCATTACATTGATGTAAACTGGTGATAGGGTAACTACAGTCGACGCTCTCTATAAGCAACCCCCTGTGTATCGACCAACATGTTGCTTATAGAGAACTGTTGCTTATAGAGGAAGTCGGGCTAAATTTTTGTCTTTTCCTACTGGGATGCTAAAAACATGGGTTTACGCAGTATTTTGAAAACTTTACATTTGGGAAGCTTAAAAATCAACAAATTTCTGTTTTATTTTCAGGAAAAGTTTAGTATTTTGTATTGCATTCAAAAATCTTTCATTTCTTAACAAACAGACTTAATTGGGTTTGCTTCAGTAGAGACAATCGCGTTTCATCAATAAAATCGTTAATCTTTTCTAATGAAT
>JAQGBA010000520.1:0-31651 GCA_034698125.1 Prionchulus punctatus | reverse complement strand
TTCATTTGCATGGGGCCATTTATTTCACTGATATTTTGCATTATCTTTTCAAAAACGTATCGAAAGGCATTCAATTCGTTGTTTACTTCTACTTGTCTGAAGCGCAATTTAAACTGTGTTGGCACTTCATCTGATAATCGAACTTCAATGTCGCGGATCAGTCCTTGGTCTACTAAGAGTCAACTGATGGCAGTAAATGAGGCAACTACTAATTGATAAACTCATGTCCATCATTTCTGAATTTACTTAAGCTTGAAGTTTTCTGATCTAAATAATGTGCAATGATAAACTTATTATGTTGAAATTTAACCATGTTTGCTGAATTATTATTTTTATTATAAAATTAAATTATAATTGCTAATGGACATCTAGCAATTCGAATTGAACACAAAACAGTGCCACAAATAATATAACAAACTTGACATACTTTTGTTGGGTTTTTTTGCAACTGTCGTTTTGATTTTGATTTTTTAGTTTTAAGGCCGTAATGATATTTGGAATACTATTTTTGCGTGGTCAATTTATTCTTTGTTGCCTTATCACGGAGATGTAAAATTTTATTTTATAAACAATTGCTGTTGTGCTGTTCAACGATTTTTTGATGTATTACACACAAATTCGCTTTTACGCCAACTTTTAACATAATAATCCCATCCCTGCCGTGCATACTGGGCGGTTTACTTTTTGTGGTTTGTGATCTGGAAACTTAATATCTGAATCTGAATCTGAAAGATACAGACATCTAAAAGCGCAAAACCAATTTTTTTTACATTTTCATTGCTATTTTATTTTAGAAAATGATGAAAAATGATAACAATTGAAAGCGCATGCTTAACCTTTACAGAAATAAGCAATGCGTCTTTTTATTTATTTTTTCACTTTGGTCGAGGCAAATTCAAGTTTGCATTTGTAGTGCCGGTGTAGGTGCCACTGTTGATAGAAATCGAGAGCAGTTTATTCCATGATGTTAACCAACCAAAAAAAATCAAAGTTACAATCGAAAACACACGACTCCGAAATGAATGATCACAAACTACCCCATAATGTTAGCGTAGTTTACTTATATAGCTTGAAAAGGGTGAGATTGAAAAACAGGAATAGAAGCGTGATACATGGATTTCGTTAGATTTGAGAAGGATAAGAATGAGAATGCAAAGAACACAGAATCTATGATTGGTATAAAGGTGACAAGGCAAAATGCGGAATCATAACAATAATATTGTAAGCTAAGCAAACAGTAGACGCTCCACACATTTTTGATTTTAACCACCATTTTGAAGACCTTTGCGCAAAATATAGACAGCATTTTTTTTTATTTGTTTTTTTTAAACTCGGTCGAAGGACTTTTTTTTCGTAAAAATTGCATATGTTATCAGTGAACAAGAAAAAGTTCTCCAATTATTGGAAAATTGTTTATAAATTTGTGCAACAGGATATTCAAATTCATGTATCCTGTAAAAATAAAACAATTGTTACATCATGCAAAAATTGTATCGAATATCGGGAAGGCTTATTTTCTCGATAACTATTATCATACTACATTTTGGCTTCAAAGCAGATCAGTTTACCTTAGTTTTTGTCCAATAAAACCAAACTATGGTCGACGCACGCTGAAACTTGCGGTTTACACTCGCCATGTTGAGTGGCGGCAAACGTATTCACATTCAGATATACTCCCCCAACGCAGGTGTAGGAAATCAAATCCAACCCGAAAAGCTTCTTTATTCGGTCAGAAATTGGCTAAATTTATTATGAGATGCAAGTTATAATTCTTACGTTAGACTAAATTGAAGCAAATAATTACTCGAAATTTGCTTTATTACGAGGTTTTAACAATCGCCTAAATGAAGATAGGAAAACTAATTTTCCCAACGTAAATCGTGCAAAATATGAATGAAAGCCTTTTCGGCATCTTATTTTTTAAGCGACGCAAATAACTTTTACATTCGAGCAACACGGAAGCCATTCGACATTTGAAGAAACAAAAAAACTGTTTTTTGGTTTAGTTTGGTGAGTTGAGCGTATAACAAAATTCAATGAAAAATTAAAAGTTATACAGGGTCCGGCAAAAAAAATGCATGGATTTCAGGCGTCCATTGTTCCTATATGGGTGGCGGTAGAAAATGTGGTGGGGCTTTGTAGGTGCGCTAACTCATAAAGTTTCAGTATCCCATTATGCCTTGGTCAGGTGAACATCGTGCGTTCGCTGTCGAAACTTATTTTAATAATGGCGGTTCCGTTATTAAAACGCAAAGATCGTTCAGATTATATTTTAATCTTCGCCCTTTAGACACAGTGCCAGATCGCAATGCGATTATTCATTGGATAGCTGCCTTTCGCGCAACTGGTTCAACATTGAAAAAGAAACCTCCTGGTAGGCCAAAAAGTGTTAGAATATCTGAGAATATTGAGAGATTAAGGCAGTCCGTTCAGCGATCGCCGCGTCGTTCTGCATTGAAACAAGCGGCTACTTTGCAGTTGTCCGACCGAAGTGTGAGGCGAATGCTGCACCTGGACCTTAAGTTCCATCCTTACAAGATGGCTCTTGTTCATGCGATATCAGGTGACTTTCAAAGACGTGTGGATGCGTGCCAGGCCATTCTTCAAAACGTGCCGAGAAATGCAGTTTTATTGACCACTGATGAAGCTCACTTCCATCTATTGGGTTTTGTGAATAAGCAAAATTACTGTTATTGGGCAGCAGAAAACCCTCATGAACTTCATGAAACCCCTCAACGAGTGACAGTTTGGGCGATGGTGTCTGCATTTGGAGTATGGGAACCATACTTCTTTGAAGAGAATGGAGCGGCTATTACAGTGACATCCGCTCGCCCGCGTTTATATGTTTAAAAGTAAAATGCATTCTTTAATATCGCGTGAAATCGTTATTATGCACTTATTAAGAATAGGGGTGACCCTCCTAAACAGTTGTCAGAAACGCGAAAACAAGCGAAATTGAAATACATAATGAAATTTTACATAAAATAACCGATTTTACGTAAAAAGACAATTACTGATCAACCGAAATCACTAACTAAGCGAAAAACTTTGAAGTCCTAGCTACCGACTTCGTGACCAAAACGGGAAAAAGACGTGTGAGGCGCAAAATTACGTAACTATAGTTCCGGAAATAGACGAAACCCCCACACAAAATAAATCACAAAAACGCAAAAAGTTAGCTATTATTTTCCATGCGAGGGCGCAACATGTAAACTTGGATAGTTACCTAGCCAATCTACCTTAAGGTGCTACTCAAGAACTCAGCCTAAATTAGCTAACTAGCCTTTGGATGAACCAGTTGCTCAACGGGTCATAGGATTCAAAATATAGCTGCTGTAGTTGGACTATAGTAGGATAAACTAATTATTTAGTTCACGAATTTATTAAAGGCGAAAAGCCTCCACTTTAGGGTAGGCCACAACAGTTCACGTACCTGTCGCAAGGGTACGCCGCGTCTTTACCAACGTGGATCCAATGTCCAGTACACGAGTCTTCGAAGAATGTGAGTGACTTGAGGACGAAATATAGTCGAATAATTCGCCGAAATATAGCGTAAAGAAACCAGTAAATTCATACAGAAATTCGCAAATTGGCTCACAACACGAAGTGTATGACAAAGAGAAATCTTCACAGTGTAAGAGACAATTAAAGAATTATAGAAGATTGACAGGCTTGCAGTTTCACCAGTCAAGGTCGATGTCATGAACAACAGATTCAGTTAAGGTTCGTAATATTCAGATATTGAAATAAATGCCATTGAACCTTAATAGCAGACAACAGAACAGGCTGCCCGTGCTGCATGCAGTATGCATATGTAGCCAACGGTCGCAACCACTGACCACATATCTCCAACGAGACAATGGGCCAAATGTGTTTTGCTCTTGTAATTATAGTTCCATCTATAGTTGCACTATACAGTACGTTGCAAAAAAGATAGCGCCACCACGTTTTTATGCAGTATTTTTAAGTTTGCCGAGCATTTTGTGCAAAATAATATCATCGTCAAAAGTGCGCGCTTCGTTTTGGTGTTATTTCTCGAAAAAACAATAAATTTTTTTGGTGGCGCTATCTTTTCGCAACGTACTGTAGTTGAGGAGGGGACATGTATGCAATTGTTATCCAACCCTCCGAAGCCGCGAACAAGACACTGTCCATGCTGGAAGGCACAACGCGGTTACCACAATTAGGTACTTATTACATTACATAATATTCGCCGTTGGAGGACTCTTGCATGTTCCCTTGAAGATCGGAAGTGATCCTGATTTGACCCTGGTAACTGTGAAATGATTCAACCTGCGGCTTGTAATCGAGGTTTTAGATGCAGACATTCCACATCCTACATTCCGTGGAATTGTATTTATTTGCTCGTTTGTGTGTTTCGGTTCCGATCAGAATTTCTTTGATATCCACACGTCAATAATAACTACTAACGAAAAAAATCCCGAAAGCTCGCATGTCTGAGTAGCCTGTCACTGATCATAATGCTTTTCATCTCAAAACTAACATTAAAAACGAGCTGCAATGAAAGCAATTCAAGTACTATTTCAAGTAGGTTGGATCTTTTGATGAGTACATTTTCTCAAACACAACGTACAGTAAACTGTTCAAGATTGTTTTTAACGGAACCTCTTTGAACTGTGATGAAAAGACAATATGGCTGACGCAGAAAGTCAACCGCTTCGATATGGAATCACGGATGTACCACCACTAGCCACATTGATATTTTTCTCATTTCAGGTAACACAATGTAAACTTCAAGCTATGGACAGTCAAGTTTGGTATTTGTTTCTTGACTCTTTTCAATCTATATAAATGATGTGTTTAGCAAGTAATTGTTTGCGCCAGTGGAATTGTTTCAAATCCGCTTATCGTTACCAATTTATTATGCGCAAGCGAAAATGCAATGGCCAGGGTGAAACTGATTGGCACTTCTTTATTTGTAACTGGATTTTCTACCATTGTTCAGACAACATGTGGCTCGCGGTACCATCATTTTGTTCAGAGATAATTTTCAAATTTTTGCAAATTACTTTATTTGCAGATTACCAATGATGCAAGGACCAAGTTTTGCTTTCATGACGCCAATTATTGCAATGATGAAATTGGAAGAATTTCGGTGTCCGGAAATAAGTAAGCAAAAAATGGAAAAAATAACTCAAATAAGAGTTGCGGCTCTTATTATTTCGGATCTTTTTATGAGTTATCTGAGCTCTTATCGAGGATTCACTGATTTTTTCCACTATTTTTGGACATTTGACCGTTTCTCCTTTTCTGGACACTTACACTTGGGGACGGCAATTATTTTACTAATTAGGAATATTTATGTTTCACAAGAATAATCTGATAGACTGGTTGAATAAACTATTGATTTCAGGTAATTTCTCGAATACATCTGATGTTACTGTTCGAGAAATGATGGACGAGGCTTGGATGAGAAGAATTCAAATTGTAAAATCGAACTTTTTTGTCAATTTTTATCACTTATATATTACTTTTAAAATCAAATAGGTTCAAGGAGCTCTTATCAGCGCAGCAGCTTTAGAAATGATTATAGGATTAACTGGCATCGTTGGATTTATCACTAAATTCGTTGGACCATTAACTATAGCCCCATTGATGGTTTGTTTGGAAATATCCATCGCGCAAGTGGCTCTTAGATATGCTTCACAGCATTGGATATCTATCCTGTAAATCCAACTTGCGTTTTATGTCAGTCGTGCAAATTGCTTGATTAACTGTGCTTTAGGACAATTTGTTTGCTCCTGTTAACCGCACTGTTTTTACATCAAGTTAAAGTTCCGTTTCCATTTTATGACAAAGTGAACAAATGCAGCATAGGGAAATTTGCACCATTTGCTATCTTTCCGGTAAGTCGCTGAATGTCTAAACTAGTTTTGACAAAATTTGTTTATGGAATTCACAAGTGCTTTCTTGATTTCCATTTAGTACCTCATAGCCATTGGCTTCGTGTGGAGCTTGTGCGCAATATTAACCGAAACTGACGTCTTCGATATGATTAACAATAAAGCTGCAAGAACTGATACGAGAAGTTACGTCATTGGGGAAGCCCCCTGGTTAAGTTGGCCTTATCCAGGTACTGATCATCTCCCATTCGAAAAGCAACATATCAGTTTTAATTTGGCATTTAAGGACAGTGGGGTCCAATTAATTTCAACGTTGGTATATTCCTCGGCATGATAGCAGCTACTTTATCCTCGGTGGTAGAGAGTATCGGGGATTACCATGCCTGCGCAAGAGCATGTGCTCAACCACCACCGCCATCACATTCAGTTAACAGAGGAATTGTCATGGAGGGACTTTGCTGTATTTTCGGAGGCCTCATTGGTTCAGGTGTCAGTGTTACAACTTACAGTGAAAACATTGGCGTTATTGGAATAACAAAGGTACTGCATTAAAATTAGCACTGGATTAGTTTCTGTTATATACATACATCTACATTGTAGGTTGCGAGTCGACGCATGATGCAACTGGCTGGATTGGTATTCTTGTTGTTGGGAATATTCACAAAGTTCGGAGCGATTCTTGCAACCATTCCTGATCCAATTGTCGGTGGTTTGTTGACTGTGTCGTGCGCAATGGTTGGTGGTGTGGGCTTGTCGAGCGTGCAGATGATCGACTTAAAATTATCAAGGAATATTGCTGTTCTTGGTTTGGCTATCATTTTTGGTATAATGATACCTTCATATGTGGATATGTATCCCATTGACACTGGTAAGTTGAGTTCACTTCAACTCAACAGTTTGTATTTACTTTCGCATTGATTTAATTTACCAGGTATTGAACAACTGAATCAACTCCTTAACATATTATTGGGCATACAGATGTTCGTCGGTGGTATCAGTGGATTCATATTAGACAATACCGTACCTGGTGCCACCAAAGAGCAACGAGGGTTGGGCGCGCATAAAGTGCACAGAACAAGCGTGGATGTATCTGTCGACGTTTATTCGTTTAGCCCGTTCTTCATGAAGATTTTGAACAAAATACCACTGGCTCAATACATGCCATTTTTGCCCGCTAAATCAAAACCACGAGCCATTGTTCCAATAATCGTGCATCCATCAGTAACCGCGTTATAATAAATAAATGCATTGATTTTTTATGTTTCTCTTCAAAATGAAATTGTGAATGCAGTCACGAAAATCATGGGCTCTTTCGAATTACAGTTAAAATTAGTGTAAGAATCGCCTGTTGACATAACTACAGTTAAATCAGTCAAACCATTTCCAAAAATTCGATCGATAAGGAGTTTGTATATTTGGAATCGCTAGACAACGAGCAAAAAAGGCAAACTTGCTAAAACTTTGTTCGTGTCAACTCTACGAAGTTTAGAGTGAATTTGAAACAGTATGTCTGATCGCAATTGTTTCAGTTTGATTAAAAATGTAAAACAATCCCTTTACAATAAGTTTAATTCTGTTTGGGAAAACACAAAAAATTTACGATCAATGACATCATCGTCATCATCGTCATCATCTAGAGAGATAAACTGCAAATTTCCATGCACTAATGCCAATGTAATTTGTGCGGATGATTTCATGTTACTCTGTCGCTTCAGTGGTGAAGGCGCCTCGAAATCGGATGTTTGGGAATTGCGGAAGTGCAATTTTTACTCAGTAACTTGGACAAAATTGGAATTTTCAAATGACTTCATCAAAGAGAAAGTTGCTGTCTCTACTTACGGTCATTTACAAATGGTTTATTTTCGACCAAGTAAAATATTGTTCGGATTCGATACCGAAGTATCGTCGTACAATTTACAAACAAGCACTTTCGAAACATTTTCTCAATATCCAGATGACTGCAAATTCTATAGTCCAACTTTGCTTTGCGGCAATGGTTCCAACCTGTTCATTGTTCTTCAGAAGGAATCTGAAATAAAACTGTACTCGTTGCATTTCGGCACGAAAGAATGGCAATTTCTTTTATCCGAAGATGAGTCCAACTTTAATGTTACTAGGCTCACTCCAAAAATGTATCACGATAACAAATTATATTTCTTCGGACAACCAGTAAATCATGATTTATTGTCTCGTTTCTTGTCATTTCAAACTTTCATACCTTTGAAATAATTTTAGGACTTTCACGAGAAAAAAGTAGATGGATATTGCTTCGATTTGCGGTTGAACAGTTTAGCGAAACTGCATACAGAATGTCCTCATCTGGTGGAAAACGATGTTGAACATCATTTGCTCTTTCTCGACAACATCAGCTACGATACTGCACATTTTTTCTGTTACCCTGTCGGCGTTTTTGAGCCTCCTGTGCCGTTACTGCTTTGGCGACTTCAAATACCAACTTTGACTTGGTCGTTTTACGAATTTAACAATTACGAATTCGATTATTCCAATTTGACACTTGCGCCATGCGTCACTAGCGATGGTCAAATGTATTCACCTGTAGGAAAATTTCGCATTAGCGTAGCTACACAACCACGTCGACTTCAAAATATTTGCTGGGAGATGATTGCCGAATTTGATTATCCTCGCAAACGCCCATTAACATCGTACAGCGATATCGAATTGAACGATTATGGGATTCAGGATAAGTTTCTGCAAAAGTTGCATGCTTAGATTTTGAATTGTGTTCGGCACTATGAAATCAACAATTAGATGGTGATAATTATCATTTTGTTTGATTTAGCTGATACGTACTTATGTTTTGCTGTATTTTTATGATTAGAAAATTTCATACTGTCTCCGATCTTACGATTTTTATGTTTCATTGCTGTAATAAGAACTTTTATCAAGAAGCTACATTCATAAAATAACACAAATTACATATTATAGAATGTCATTTAAGAATAATTTCATGCAAATTTATGAATGTAACATACAATTTCACATTCAGTTGCTGAACTGATCGAATCTGGTTCTGACCAGCTAAAAACTGGTGAGTCACCTAAGCTATGATTAAAAAAAATTCCACCTGAGCATTTTCGACAATTATTTTATAATTGTAATAATAGATGACTATAGGATGCACGGTTTCTATAAAAAACAAAAGTACATTCAAATCGAATGCCGAAAAGCGCATTCTCGCCTCAGCTACTTATGAGAATCAGATCCTACACACTTATTGCCTTTTGAAAAATCCTCAAAATAGCTCCGGTGCAAAATTTTTAAAAGTAAGTTTTGTGATATATCAGCTTTTAGCTTATTAGAACCAGATTCGTCCGGTTCAGAGCGGATTGTGAATTTGTATGTTAAATTCAGACATTAGCATTAAATATTTCTTCAGTGGACCATACTATAGTAGTTGAGATCGATCATTAGTGCATGTTCGTAACGTTTGTACCATTGGATACTCTTGACGACCAGTAAATAAAACAAACTACTTTTTCGCTCTTTTGCGATACACATTATCAAAATATTATGTCAACTCGGCCTCGATTTGATTTTATTAAAAATGCTAAACAATCCGCTTTGAATAAATTCAATTACGTTTGGGAGAAAACGAAAAATTTTAGGACAAGGAGGTCTATAGTTTGCAAATTTCCTTGCTCGAATACCAACGTGATTCAGACGGATAATTTTATGTTAGTATGTCGCTTGGGTGGAGATGGCAGCTTGGAATACCACGATGAAGATGGTTGGGAATTATGGAAATGCAATTTCTACTCGATAACATGGACGCAGTTGGAATTTTCGAACGAATTCATCAGACAGAAAGTTGTAGTCAGCGATTATGGTCATCTGCAAATGGTCTATTTCAGACCAAATACAATTTTGTTTGGTTTCGACTTCGAAGTTTCTTCGTACAATTTGCAAACGAGCGCTTTCGAAACATTTTCTCCCTATCCAGATTCTTGCAAATTCTACGGTCCAACTTTGCTTTGCGGCAATGGTTCCAAACTGTTTATCGTTCTGAGGAAGGATTGCGATGTGAAGTTGTACTCGTTGAGTTTCGACACGAAAGAGTGGCAAATTCTTTTATCAGAAGATGAATCCAATTTTAACGTTACTACTCTGACTCCGAAAATGTACCACGACGAAAAGTTGTATTTCTTCGGTCAACCAGTGAATCATTGTCCGTTTTTTTGTTTGATTAGGACTTGAAATAATTTATTTCAGAACTTTCGGGAGAAAAAAGTCGATGGCTATTGCTTCGACTTGCAGTCGAATCATTTGGAGAAAATACACACAAAATGCCCGCTACTGGACGTCGACGAAGAATACCACTTGATGTTTCTCGATGGTATCTGCTACGACATGGCGCATTTTTTCAGCTATCCCGTGGGGGTTTTCGACCCTCCCGTGCGCTTACCACTTTGGCGACTTCACGTGCCAACTTTAACCTGGATGTTTTACAAATACACATTCGATTATTCCAGTGTGACGTTTCCTCCTACTATCACGAGCGATGGTAATGCGTATTTCCCCCTTGGAAAGTTTCGATTTAACGTGAATTCGCAACCGCGTCAACTGCAAGAAATCTGCTGGCAGATGATCGCCGAATTTGGATATCCGCGAAGTCGGCCGCTGATATCGTACAGCGACGACGAGTTGCATGAATTTGGCATTCAGAAAAAATTTCGACTGAAGTTGCGCGCTTAGTTTTAGATCTATTAGCATAACAACAAACACTTTTCTTGTTTTTCCAACCCTATTTGTAATACTTTATTGAATCCAACTGAAAAATTCACATTCATAATATTACACGAGTTAAAATTAAAAAACAATTTTTTTATAATTTCTATACGTTTTGAAAATTGGTCACCACAAAAATAAAAAACAAAACCATAACCGGTCTCGTTTCTTCAAATTAATTTACAAAAAAATTAACCGAGCTTGAGCATCACGATTACATCATAAAATGATAATAAAATACAATAAGCCAATTCGATAACAATGTACAGCGATAAAAATTTACATATATGCTAATAAGGCAAGAAAAATTTCGCTCTCAAACAAAAAAACCTACTGCATGAACCACCTATAATGCAAAAAAGTAATTAAAAACAATAATAAAAAGAAAACTTATTTGCTCGGTATAATATGACACAAAGGCTGATACTTGTAGTAAGTCGTAAAAATTTGCAACAAGTGAAACAAAAAATGGGTGGTGGCTAACAGCAAGTTGGTAAAAAAACAGAAAATAAAACAAGAAAAAAGCAGCACCATTGGCACTAACAGCCACGTTTACATTTATCAGTGTCTTGAGCTTAACGAGTCTTCGTCTAAGTGTTCAAAATTCACTGTATTTTCGTCTAAACTACTTTGGAATTCTGCTGGAATCTGCAAAAATAATGATAAAGTACAACAGCAAGCTGGATTAGTGATTTTCTGGATTGCGAAACAGGATTAATAGTAGGATTTATTGCTAGGATTAGGAACATGCATGTTATGGTCATGCTGTACAAAATTCCACCACCGAACATATTATTACAGTATCCCAAAATACAGTCACAGCGGCTCATCTTACCGACGACTAGTAATACACGTGTTTCTAGAGGTTGGACGAAGGGTGAGGATATGCAGCCTGCACAAATAAAGGAGATATTTTTTGTTTTCAATTTGAGCCAGTGATATCCATAGAATTTGTTTTTCGAGCATATTTCTCAATAGTCCATGTTGGATTTGGAGATGTTAACTTACCCGAGCTGAACCTGGAAATCCGTTCGTTCTACCGTCTGTTTGATACCCTTGATTAACTTGTCCATGAGGAACATCTTTCATTTCGTACATGTTCACACCCGCGTATTGGTCCCTCCCGTTGGACGGAGCCCTTTGCTGTGGTTGTGGCGGACTTTGCCACGTTTTACCACCACCATTTTCTGGATTAGGCATATAATTTTCATCTCTCGATTGACGATTTCGATAGCGACGCTAAAAGAGGCTAATTTGCTGCAAAGCAGTTTTGAAATACAAAAAAGTGGTACCAAGTAGAGTCCTATGGCAACGACGACGAGGACGAGGATGATGACGGCAACAATAATACCAATCACGTATCCAGGCACACCGCCACCACTGGCGCCGGTGCTTACGATGCTCGGGCTGGTGGCAACTTGCTGTGCAGAATCGCCTAAACCTGGAATGACAAAAAGGCCGGCCATCAGCAAATATAGTCTGAGTGAAACATTGGATTTAATTTACCTTCGATCCTAATGCTTGCAGGATCAATAGTATCACCGGATATGGCAAAATTTTGGCCTCTTAGGTAAGTTCTGAAGCTGTCCTCTAATTGAATTGTGTCAACTTTTTCAGTGATTTCAGTCTGCCCATTGACGACCACACTTCCAGAACTGCAAATGAAGGATCAAATTTTGCAAAAAAAGAGTAATAATGTGCACATTATACCTGAATCGTTTGATAATAAGTCCAACGTATTTTTCTTTCAATAGTTGCTTGAAAATCTTTGTCAGCTATAAATTAAAGAAAATTGAAACATCAACTTTCCAGGTAAGTCAAAACTACAACGTTACTTCTGGTTCTACTTTGCCCAGTAACTGTTTGTATTGCCAAGACGATTTGTCATTCAAGCTTGAATCCCATTCCAAATCCGAGAATTTAAACGTCCATGTGACAACTGCAGGATTAGCAGGCCTTGGTGCTGATGTAATGTCTGATGAGCCCGATACGCCAAGATTGGTCACTGCATTTGGTCCGTTTGTTACTTCAGCCGAGTTGTTTTCATTGGAACTTTCGATGTTTTTAATGGTCGACTTCGACCATTCAGGTTCCGGTACAGCTGGAGTTTTGTCACTCGTAATGTTCGATGGAAATTCAGTCGATTTCGACCATTCTGGCTCAGGAATGGCACTACTTTTGTTAACATTTATGATAACAAGTTCAGGTACTTCAGAAATTTCAGTGCTCAATCGAGTAACCGAAGCAATGGTGCTCGTATTTTCAAATCGAGGTTGATTCGATGATTCGGAACTTAGGCCTGGTACAATAACTATTATCTGGGTGGTGTTTGAGGTGGTCTCGGATATTGTCCATGGCTGGCTACCACTGCTACTCAACTCTGATGAAATATTATTGACACCCAAAATAGGTGAACCAAGAGTAACATTACCAATAGTCGTTTC
The DNA here is from genome assembly GCA_034698125.1 of Prionchulus punctatus. Lineage (NCBI taxonomy): Eukaryota > Metazoa > Nematoda > Enoplea > Mononchida > Mononchidae > Prionchulus > Prionchulus punctatus. The sequence goes on along the minus strand of JAQGBA010000520.1, from coordinate 18,597 downwards.
TCTTGCTGTTCCACTGCTATGAGTACTTGTTGTGACTTCACTGCTAATAACAGTCGAAGTTTCCGCATGAACTTCCGATATATTAGCCAATGGTTGCTGATTTGTTGTATTTGGTCCAGTCACTAAGGACAGAATGCTGTTTGGAGATGTCTGACTGATTGAACTTTCATTCAACAAATTAGTAATCGACGTAGCATTGCCAGATGCAGAAGACGAATTAGTTGTTTCAATAATTTCGATTCTGTATGTGATTCCAAAATTGGCTGTGCTGGATGTATTGGCGTGTCCTGGAGGTAAAGTGGTTGAGTCTTCGAAATCGTCGTCAAATTCTTTCGTTGCTGCCGATTTCGAAGATAAAGTTGTTGTTTCGGAGATATTTCCTTTCTCTGTTCTTTCAGATAAAACAAGCAGCAATCCAGCAGCAGTATTAGCAGTTGTTGTTGCATTGAGCAGCAAACCGTGCGGCGACGTTTCGTGATTTGATGTTGACACTTCAGTCTCATGATGTGAAGCTGTTTCATCTTTTTCCACTTCAAATGGAACTGGTTTTGTTCGATAACCAGCAAAGAATGATTCGCTTTCTTTTGCAGACCAGTTGGGAGGGTCAGGAAATCCATCCGACGTTTCGGTGCTTGTTTCATTCGCAAATTCGGATTCTTCCGTGACTTCAATAACTTCCGTTGGCTCAGCGCGTCCTTTGAACGGGACTTTTAATGGATCGCGAGTTACAAAATGGGTTTTCACATCTTCTTCAGTGAGTGCTATAGGTTCATGCTGTCCCTCAGTAACTGTGATGTCCTCCTCTTCTGGTTCATTTGTTTTGTTGGACAATCCAAAACCTGACAGTTCCGGGTGATTAACAGATGGAGCCAATGTATCGCCTTCTGCACCTACTTGGAAGTGAACCAGGGGTGTTTGGTGTTTTTTTGGAAACAAGTCCGGCGTTACAGTGGACCCAAGTTCATGTTCCAACTGCTTTATAGGATTAAAAGTCGTCGTTTCTTCCAATGCATCCGTTGCTTCGGTTTCTTCAGTGACTTCCTTCCTCAAAGGAATTCGAGCGATGCTTTTCCCTCTTGCTTTCGTGCTAGGTTCCGCATCAGTGCTGGTTTCAAATTGCTGGTTTAGCAATTTATGGGTGACAACCGTAATTTCGGTATTGCCATCAACATGCGACGAAACGGCTGGTGGTCGGTGGCCAAAAATAGTTGAAGTTTCAAGCGGTGACAGCGAAATATCTTTTTCAGTAGTTTCTTGGACCTGTGATTCTGCAGCACCGAGTAATCTACTTTTGCTGAGAGACTTTGGTATAGAAGGCGTTTCATGCTTAAACGAAGTTGTTGAGTCAGCTTCTTCAGCAGAGGTCTCACTTTGTTTGCTGTGTTTAATGATTGTAGAACTTGCAGATCCACTTGATGGGGAACTGGAAGTATCGGCTAATTCTGAGTCGTCACTGCTTTCTTCTTTGCTTATCTGGCCATCTTTCAATGGTCGTTGGGAATCATGAGACGGAGCAAGGTTTATTCTAGTTTTGTTCCTGTGCCTTGATCCAATTTTACTGTTCGATCCTATAGGACTTGATATCGTTTGCGTCTGTGACGATTCAATTTCACTCGGTTCTGAATGCTCAACGCCAAGTTTTGTTCTACTTTCTTCTGTTGTCAGTGGTTCCAAAGTATTCAGATCGATTACACCGCCATGCCTCTTTTCCATGCGAGCCTTGACATTTCTGCTGGCCTTGAATTGAGCAATAGTTTTCTCTGAATTCTCTTCCAGTATTAATTCGCGTTCTAATTGGTTTAGTGGCTCAGATGAGTCTCGTACGAGTAAACTTTGCTGAATATGTTCTGCAAAAACATCACTGATATTTTTGATAATGCGTTCTGATAGCAAATCTTTTTCAGTCAAATCTCCGGATGATGACAAATTTCGAATAATTGCGTTAAACTTGGAATTAACAGCTTTTCCAAACTCAGCATCCGTAGCGACTAGTTTGGAATTTGCAAGCTTTTCGCGCGTTCTTTGCTTGTGGGATTTCTTCGATTTTGTACTGTGAAGAGTTAGTAAATCGGCAACAGTTGAGAGTGTTACAGTGGTGAGAGTAGTTGTAGTTGGTGTTGACGTCGAAGTAATTGTTGTTGGAACTGTTGTCGTTGTTTCTGTCGTTTCAATTTTCTGAGTCTGAACCTTTTTTGTTAAGCCAATTGGTGCGGTATGCCTTTCTTCAACATTAACCTTTCCAGCACCTGCAAAGTCATCAGGAATTCCTGTCAGAATGTGAAATTTGACTGTTTCTCCTTCTTCTTCTTCATCATCTGAAGCAATTGTAGTAGTTGGATGTCGACCAGGTTTCTTTGTAGATATAACATTCGCCGGAGGAGTTTCTTCTTTGATATCTTCTGGTATGCCAGTCAAAATATGGAAATCTGCAGGAGTTTCCTCCTTTTCTTCCGTCCTGTGACTAGCGGGTTTTCTACTGGCCGGCTTCTTTTCGAAAGCTTCACCCCTTTCGTCGACAGGGATCCCGGTTAAAACGTGAAAATCCGCTGGCGTTGAATCATCTTCAACAGGCGCTGATGGTTGAGTTGGCCGTTTTGCATGTTTTTGCGTACTACCTGTATCATCAACACCATCGTCCGGTATTCCAGTTAAAACATGGAATCCTCCCGGAGGACCGTCATCTTCTTCCCCTGGGTCAGAAATAGCTGAAGTAGTCGTCGATTTTCTCGATTTTCCAGCACTTGTTGATGTCGATGTAGTTGAGGTGGTAGTCGATGAGGTAGTAGTTGAAGTGGTAGTAGTTTCAGTCGTTGTTCGAGTGCTTGTAGGAATGGTTGCTTTTGTGGACGGATTTCGAAAATCCAAATCTTCCGGCGGAATTCCAGTGAGAATATGAAAATCCTCGGGTTTGTAATCCTCATCTTCATCAGGCTTTGGAGTTGTTGGTCGCTTTTTAGCTTTTTTAGTTACGGGATTTGCAACTACTGTTTCTTCATGCTTTACAACCGCCAGTGCTTCTTCATCTGGTGCATCAGTAACCTTTCCACGGCGTCGAACGTTCCTCGCGGCTGCTGCAACACCATCGAAATTCTTTTGAGGATTTTGCGGAAATTCGCGTTCGACATGATCCGGAATTCCAACCGATCTATCTCTTCCAACGTTCGATGGTTTTTGCGGCTCGGCGTCTGTGCTAACTAAACCATCGTTAGAAGTAGTTTCGGAATTTTCGTCTGCTGCAGGCTGTTGCCTATCTGAAAGATTGTCCTTGCTTTTCGTTTTCGTTTTATTCTTTCGTTGAACATGTTCATTGATTACGAAGGGCGGTACTGATGGTATTGGGCGTGTATCCGTGGTAGCTATTGGCGGTATCTGATCAAATTTGGCAGCAGGAAAAACTGCAGGCTGATCCTGCGGCACTACTTCCGGTTGCCCTGTAAGTTTTCTCGAAGACAGATCTGCTGTTGTCAGTTGACCATCATTCTCACTGACTGTGACCCTTATGTGACCTCGTTGACCTTTAAGTTTTCTTGTTGCCGGCTCTTCAGTTTCCGAAGTAAATTCATTACCATTTACATCACCCGTACTGTCTGCAATCGTATCATCTTGATTTGTATTTTGATCGTTTTTCTTTGCAGAAACGATCCCTGAAATAACAAAAAATCTTTGAGACAGTTACACTTCGGGCGAAATTCGGATTCGTGACACATGTTTCCTGTTGACCCCGATTTTGCACTGTTTGCTACACTGAGAATTTTTTGTATCGGGGTCAGTATCATGACATCGGTCATACATCATAGACAGTAGACCACTTTAAAATAGGTTAAAACGGTTTAACCTTGATCGTCAAGTTCAACTCAACACTCGAATAATGTTTCAATACGTCAACCTACAGTAGTTTATTCAACGATTAATGAAGTAGGTATAGTTGAATTTTTTTATTGTGCGAGACGCGGGCAGACGAAGCAAGACGAATTTATTAGTTGGAAACAAATAAATAAAACGAATTTCGATCGAGGGGAAAATAGTGGGGATTTTTTTCATGAAACTGAAAATGGAGCAATGTGCGTAATTCGTGGCGACGGCATCGTTTGCGACGGGTCGACGTTTTAGAGCGTCGTAGGGTCGTCGCAATGTGTACAAAATTGGGAATACAAAAGAAACTGTTACATGTGCTCGTGTCATGAATGACAAATAAGTTGGAACTTTATTCCCGATGTAGGCGGGGAAAAGCTAACTTTCGCAAAAAAACACGCTAGGAAAGTTCAAAACCGAATGACGAACCCCACTAACCCATTTATTCTCACAGATGTATTGAAGGGGTCATTTCAAATTGTAAGGGACCATTGCAAATAAAATGGTCCCTTAGAAATGAAATTTTTTGATAAATTATCAAAAAACCAATGGGTTCCCCTTTGTCGCGAAGTTGCCCCTTGCCGTGATATTTTCAATGTCTTCGCAGTGATCGCCTCGTTGTTGCACCCTCGGAATTGGCTCTAATCGAAACCGAAACTCGACTGAAAATGTTTTTTATGTAACTAGAAGCGGTACTTGAAAAATAAGTACCGGGTACTTTTTCGAGGAGATTTTCAATTAGTGGCGTTGTGCTCTATTGGGAAAAACGAGATCGAAAATAAAATGCGACCATTTTTACGTTTGGACGATTTTGCATTTCCATCTTTTTTGCGTCGGCGAATTCTCTGCCGCGAATAGAACACATGATTATCGGAGCATGCCGTGCAGAGCATGGAAGCGAAACAGTAGAATACTTAGTTAGTTCGGCATGTAACCCTTGCCAAATCGAGCATGAACAAGTTTCATGAAAAGTGACATGATTGTGCAAATAAATGTTATGCAATATGAATCAAAAATTTTGGTGCGAATCTGATTATATGTAAGAAAATATGTGAAAAACAATTGGAGACGTTCACGCAAACATTAAACACCGGTCCGTAATGCGAAACTCGTGATGAACAACAAAATTTTAGTTTTTGCCAGCAATTACACAATGCAATTTATCAACTTGAACATGCAGTTTGACGTGAGAAACAAAACTCAAGACAACATTGGACCTTCGATCCGTTAAAAAAACATTGTAAAATCTCAACAAGAATTTGCGCAATAGTTGCACAGTCAGCATGGTAATAATTTGTTCAAAATTAAATAACTGTTAGTTTAGTTTTACTCTGGGGTTGCCTGAGTGTTGCTGTACTGACCTAATTATCATTGAACTTATCCTGCAAATTTGAGCAAAAAGTTGTTGAGAATTAATTGTGCATAAATCACGCGATTTGTGTCATGTTGAGCAAATTGAACGCTCAGGCGATTTTTCGACGTTTGCACGATACTTTTTTGCAACAATTAATAGAGCATGAGAACCTTACGGCATATAGACAGCGATTACGTATGGCAAGAACGCGCAGTCTGTAGGCAACATGATCTCATTCGAAGAAATGAAATAATTAGGTTTTAAAATTTCATGAATGACACGGCGGACAAACAATTCAAAGAATGAACCTACGGCTGACGGATTCGGTACGAATTTAGTGTTTCGCTAAAATAGTTCCGAAAAAAAACTAAACTTTTCACCATCTGAAAGGCTCGAATTGCAAAAAAACATTACGTGAGAGAAAAATGTATTTTTTGAATGAAATGTGTCACATGCAAATGAAAACAATTTCCTATAGTTCATGCGCGAATGCAATTTTTTTCTGAAACTCCTCCAATGTAAACCTTCGAGGGTACCTTACAGATTAGATATAGCCCCCAACATCGAAATCAATCGTCGATGACCGAATGCGCACAAGGACCGGAGAGGTATCCCATGGAAACTCTTATAAACAGACTTTATAGCGTTTCGACCAACGAAGAGTGTTGTGTCTCGAGGTAGCATATGGAGCATTATTCTACGTCGTTATATGTATACGTTTATGATGTTCTTTTTATAGAATGAGCAAGGTGAAATTGAATCTAGCTTAACGATCGTGGCGCACTTCGCATCAGTGGCGGTGTGCTGCACGGAAATCGGAACTCGGAACTAATTTCTAATCTCGTGCAAGCAACCATAAAAATAACAGAAATCAACCTTTTCATGTGTTCCTCGTGTTATTTTCAAATAAAAAGTCTAGCTAAATCTTGTCTTCGTCTGCACCGATCTATCACATTTTAGAAAATCATACAGTGCTACAATTGGATTTATGGACTAAGTATATACCATTCAAGACAGTTATATAAAAACAAAATTCGAGTCTTTCCCCGTGTTTATCTACGTTTGTCTCTCGCAGTACCTGAGACAGTTCCGAGTATCGACGTGCCACTATTATGTACGCTCTATTTGGTTACTGTCACGAAATCGACTGTATCCGAACCAGCTGAATATTGCATTACCGAGAGGCGCGGACGTTTTTCGAGACGAGTTTTTCCTTAGCATTATTAAACACTCGACCTGGGGCCCGCCAATTTTATGCACACAAAACTTTTCCCACCCCTATTCAAACTGTGCGTGTTTGTACATCGAAGGAGAAAAAAAACAGTTTTCCATTTGATAAATTCGATGACGCACGATGTTTCAAAAAAATGGCAATTCCGAGCACAATAATGAGATGAGAATGGAAAACAATGACCGTAATACGTTCCATGGCAACATAACAAAAAAATCGACGGCCTTCGATTTTTGAAAAGTGCACAAAAATGACAGTGTTCAAGGTCGATACAGCTGCGAAATCTTGCCAAAAAATCGCTCAGTGGAGTCGCAACAGTGCACTCATTAAAAACTTTGGAGTCACAAAAAAAACGGACGACAGTTTCGACACTTACCTATGAGCAATACAAATATAGCCAAATACCATAACAACCTCCTCATGTTTGTCGTTTTCGCCTCGAATGAAAACAAATCCAGCTCTCGAACGAATGAACGGCGGACGAATCCAATAATATAATATAACAAACGCGCACAATGGCCGATTCTCAGGCTCGGGCGAGAAAGAACCCCGTTCGAAAAATTGGCACCAAAAGTCAACACTTTTAAGGGGCTACAAAACGAACGGACGACGACGGAAAACCTAATATAAAAATACGCTGTTTAGAAACACAGGACGACTTCGTGTCTTGTCGGTGCGGCAGCGACGGCGACGAAAAAGAGGCACGCGTCAAATACTTCGGCCACGTTTTCAACGATGCATCAAAAACTAATTCTACGACCATACAGTACTCGTACTGTACGCTATCTATAGTTTTTCTCGCCGACGATATCGGAACGCCGCGAAAGTCCGACTGCGAATGTTTTTCGTTGATCGCTACCGCGAAGTATCCGAATTGGAACTGAACCGAGAACGGATCTGGGTACGCGAAGGCGTCACGTGAACGTCGGCAAAAAAACTTGTACCATTACCGAGAATGGGGGACACTTATTATACGAAACTGTCGTTTTGACGAACTATACGCAGAATACATAAGACTGAGTAAGACTGAATGTTGAATATTTTACAAACGTCGACCGACTATGAGCGTCATGAAAATTTAAACAAGAAGCCTCTTTCTCTCTCAGAGAGAGGGAGAGAGAGGTGACGCCTAGCGGTGGTTGTTAAGCACATGAATCTTTGTTTTTAATTTCAATTACTTTTTTTGAAGAGGTTGTCAAAAGATTGTTTTGTCCTTACGATAGCATATTTTGTGTTTTTGTATTTTTGGAAAAGTGTGTGTCAAAAGTTAACCACTCGACTAAGAGTTGCACTTTTTTATTTCGGCAAGTTATTATTTGTTTGTGTTATTACAGTAAAATATAATTCTACTCTGGAATAGAAACCGCATCCAGTAGCAATCCAATCTGTTGAAACTTATTACTTGTTGGACAGTAAAACAAAATGACATCCATTGAGATAAATAATAATTTATGTTCAATAAAATTATACATTTGTTTGCATTTGTGAAGTTCTGTGAGATATAACCATAGTGGATCACCTGCGACGTTCGACTGCAGACAACTTGAGTCGTTAAATTCTTTGATAAGAAATTTTTGTCATAAAGTCGCCCTTCTTAGTCGTCATTCTGCAACAATACGCAGGTCCTCTGATAAAGTGAAAAGTTGCTTTACCGACTTGGGGTAATCCTGACTAATCGAGTGAGGCAAGTTGAAAAGTTGGGTGTGAAAGCTTTTCAAATGCATCGTATACGTGATTGTTCATACACTTTAAGTTGCTCTATCGAAAGTGTTAAGACTTCGCATATTACAAAATGAATGTTCCGAACTGTCGATCGTTAGCTAAAATATTTATATTTCTGTGTATCACCGCTTTAATCATCTATTCAATGCCGAAATTGTGTGGTAACGAAGACAATTCTTCGTTCTTTGTGGACAACTTTTATCGAACTAAAAATCCGTTAAATATGGAAAAAATTGAACGGGAAAATTTCCAGCTAAACTTGCTTTCTCAATGTCAAGCTCTGGTTGCCCTGGCTGATAGTAAACTGAAAAGGCTCCAAAATGAAATCGGAAAATTGGACAAGAATATCTCAGCGGCTCTCGATCACGATCTTGACGACATCAAGGAGTTAGGAAATAACATTTGGTTGGGAGCGATGCAAGTAATGCAACTTGAAAATGCTGAATACTGGAGAAAAATCGAACTAGCGAAATTTACAAAATTGATGCAAGCTAGGATCTACAACCTGCAACACCCGTCAGATTGCAGAATGACGAAGAAAATCAAATGTAGCGTTAATGATGAATCATGCGGATTTGCATGTCAGATTCACGCGATTTCTTATTGCATGATAGTTGGCTACAGTACGAAACGACTTGTATTGCCTGTGTTAGAAAAAAAGTGGAGGTATTCTCCGAATGGTTGGAACGAATTTTTTCTACCGCTGTCAAATTGCACAACTAAAGATATTACGTCTAACGGTACTAAAACAAAAAGCGATGAAGATGTTGAAGTTTTACACGTGCCATTTTATAATTATCCACTGCCTACTTTGCCACCTGCATTTCCTTCTGAGTTTGCCGAACTATTGACGAGTCTGCACCCAGATCCTTCTCTTTTTTGGAACAGCCAATTTAAAAAATATATCATGAGATATTCACCGAACGTGCAGACATACCTCGAGAATCAGACGGCAAACCTGAAGTCGTCGAGTCCTACTGTTGGCATTCATGTTAGGCGAACTGACAAGCTAAAAAAAGCTTCGCTGTTTTTCGCCGTTGAAGAATACATGGAACAAGTTTCGACTTGGTTCGATGTTCACGAAACAAAAAATTCAACCAGAAGAGTTTACATAGCGACGGACGAGCCTCTAGTGATAAACGAAACCGTATCTAAGTATCCCGAATACGAATTCATCTACGACGACGAAGGTTCGATAAGAGCCAAATCAAATAGATATTCGAATTCATCATTGATGGATATTGTTACCTCGGTTCATTTATTATCGCAATGCGATTTTATCGTTTTGACGTTATCATCCAACGTGGGTACCTTGGTTTACGAGCTTTTGCAAATTGCGAAAAATGGCGACTTCACAAACAGCGTGATGTCGCTGGATTATATTTACAGCTTTTACGGTCAACAAAATCGCTTAGAAATAGCAACCATGGCGCATAAGCCGGGCATTTTCGAAAAAGACGAAATTGAACTAGAGGTTGGCGACATCTTAGAGATAGAGAAACCAACAACGAAAAAGTACGATAAAAATAAATTCGATGGTCTCACGCTCGGTAAAAACCTACGAACAAATAAAACTGGCAAATATCCAACATATAAAATTAAGGAAAAGTGGCGAATTGTTGATTTCCCGCAATATCCATGATATTCACCAAATTACTCTACATACGTAGTTTCCTTGTATTTGTCTGAATTGATGTTTCGGTAATACCGATTCGACAAAACTTTACCGTGTGTTATTAAAGTATTCATGACAGATTTGCACCAAAAGTATGCGAATATTTTATCAAAAGGTTTCAAAAAGTATTGAACTAAAAATTTCAAACAAGGTTGAAAACATAGAAAGCTAGAATTCTTTATTTGATAAGCAATTGAATATTTATTTCTAAACTATGGCAACAACATGATACCAATGACGCTAGTAACGATTCACTGGGTAGACTCAGCATGCAAATAAATCAAGCTGAGTTTGTTACGAAGTTCATTTTTCTAACAGGTGGCTGGTTTTTACAGTCGCATATTGGTAAGATTTTAGAATCATTTGGAATGCGAATCTAACTTGACAAGATACATTACTGAGATTTTTACGTGACCTACCAATAGTATGTTGTTGCACTGTCATTATGGTCCATAGTTAAAAAACGCTGAGGATAGTGCATGTGTGTACCTGTTAAAGGTAGGATAAGTAATTATTTATCTTATTTACTCTATGGAATTATCTCCTTTTTTTTTAAAAATTATTTGCCCCACTGGTTTTTGCCAGTGGGAATTTTTGCCTACCTATAGCCGACCAGCAGGCTTAGACTATAACAATGACGTGGGTTCGACTCCTCAACGGCCTCTTTTCCGATTCCTCGAAAAAGAGAATGACGCCTTGAAGCATCGGGCACCCGACCCCCTTGTAAAAATAAAAAAAGTAGAATTTGTTGTATGATTTTACATAATCGGGAATTTGGAGGTAGAATCTAAAATGGTCAGAAGTTACTTCGTATTAAAACTGAATATGCACCGTATGTTTGCGCCGGAGTACAATATTTGCACCCATTGTTGTCTTTCATATCTATGCTATAGCTGAATAACACACTTTTGTGTTTCAAATTTGATATACCTAAGCTGTTTTGATGGTGAAGACGGCCATAGAGTCAAATTTTTATTAAAAGGCACATTTTTGCTGATATTGCATTCGAAGCAAGTTGAGGAATACATGTCTATGTTTGCTGACGCTTTATTGCCGCTATCTCCTACAAATGCTTTACCGATCTCGTGATGTTATTAACTTTTCGATTTGTGCTGCTACCAGTGTTGTCTGCTAAAATTAAGCACAAATTTGGCAGTGTTAGCGATATGGGTCCAATCCCTCCGTTTGATGACAGAATGTATGTTTATATGCTCCGAGACCGAGGCTTTGCTAAGCTTAGCTTAGACAGTATCACATAGGGAGATTTTTACCATTAAACAAAAACCATAGCGATGCCACCCTGAATGCAAGTACCCCTCTGACTCCGCGTCCAGCCCTCAGTTATAATTGTAAGCTGTGAAATTTGTATATATTTGTTTTACTGATTGCCTTGATTTTCGTGCACGATATTCGCGTCGAGACGCCGTTTTACTATTTGTGACGATTTGTCGATATTTTCGATGTGTTCGATATTTGTGTAGAAATTAGTGCTGACGCTGCCTATTGAAGTTTGTGTAAATCACGTTTTAATCAGCGCGTGCGTAGGACGTACTGTAGCTCGTTGTACGTTTATCGCTTCGAATAATTGTTTTGCACCTATCAGGAGCACTCTCAATCAGGTTACAGTCAACAAAATTTAGTTTCTGGTTTTTCAACGTTTGTTTTTGATTCAAAGTCTGATTTCAACGACTAGAATTTTGTTTAAAATGTTTGAAAATACGTCTTCAACTACGGTTAACATAATAAACAATTCTTGATTTCAGTACCTAATCTGCATTTGCCACGGCATAATTTAAATGAATGCCGCAGACGCTTCATCAACTTCCGATGAGGAAGAAGCCTGCGAATTTTCTAGCGATGAAGATTGGTCAGCAATCTCATCGTCGGGAGAAAAGTTGTCAACGGAAGAGAAGTCGTCAGCAGACGAAAATCCACTGTTTGATTTTTTTCTACCACGAGCGAAATACCAGAATGTTATGAATGAATTTACGCCCGTGGAGACGTTCATAGTCAGCATGGATAGTCTGCTGGTCGAAATTATGTTACATGACTACTTAGGTAAGAGGGTACAACAGAACCCCATTTATTTTTACTCGGTTAAAGTTAACACTCATATAGACCCGATTTTGATGTTAATAGACAAAATGATGTGTATTTATTAACTTTCGTAATCGCTGCTTGTAAACCGCTGTGACTTATAGCAGCACCCCAAATTGAGTTGAAAATTTACTTTCGTATCCTTACACGCTGTTTTCATACTTACTTATTAAAGATTAGGACCTGGTCACCACCTAGAGACGTTTCCTACGTTTCATGTAAGCCTGATAGCCTATTTTCTGCTATTGTTATTTTGTTGACAGTAACATCTTCAATGAATTCCTTCAATTTAGATTGGTCTTTCGGCGGTCAGTCACTCGTTGTTGTTTATATGTTGGAAACATTCCTCAAAAGTATTGAAGACAAAGGTGGTCGGTTTCATTTAGTGTGGTTCAATCGATTTGAAAGCTGTTTTGCTGGTAATTCTCCTGCTCTGCTTATGCGCGAAATTGTTAAAAAACACCTTTCTTCAATCTCAAAACTTAATGGATCCCTGCTAAGCTTTCGATCGCCATTTACACAAGAATTTGAGGAATATGTTAAACACACGTCTCCCTCGTTCATATTTTGTTCGAATGGATCAATAAAGGACAACTGTTTCCATGGGTTCAATTTTTCAAAATTCGAAGAATGTACCACAAGCCTAATCGTTTCTTGCTTTTTACATAACATCGACGTGGTCAGCTTCGATGGTATCGAACAAAATGCAGCAACATTTTTTGCTTATCGGATCAAAGCCATAAACATTTCAGAAAATGAAATTGTAGAAGCAAGAACTGTATGGGAGACGTTGACCGACTTTACTTTTACAAAAGATGCTATTTTCGAACCTGTACTAACGTTAGAGGACTTTTGGCCTGCAGTTGTAAAACATGTCTTACTAAAGCACAGTGAAGACAATGCCGACTATATTACATTGTGCAAGTTGTTTCTTAAAGCTGTGGAAATCCAACAATCTGTACCATTGGAACTGCGATCCCAGCCACTACCCCGTTTGGAATTTGATGATGCAGTTGTTCAGGTCTTATGTTTAGTTGCAGCGAACATGTTACATTTTCTTGAACCACTGCAGTTCTCCGTACATGATCTCGTTGATGGACGTTTCTTTGCATATTTTCTTTTGGAACATTGCAAACTACATGGCACTATTTCCCATGAGATGGTATCTGAAAAGCCGAAAAATAACATATCATCATTTGTAATGCAGCCACTGGAGCACAAGATATTTGATCGATATGCTACTGATGTTGCACACTTGATAAATGAATCCTTGGTGATAAGGAATGTTCTTGATGATCTAATAAAGGGAATCGAAAGCGCAATTGATGTTGAAAATGAGAATGTTGCAAAACGCGTTAACCAATCTGAAAGCGAGGCTGAAACTGTTAGCCAAAAACAAAATGGATCAGAAGCTGATGAAATGCAAAATACTGCTGATCAAGTAAAAATATATTTCGAAAACAAACACTGGCATTCAGGGAAATTGATCAAAGAGGATTTGTCAACGAAATGGAAAGATGACCTCCAACGTCGATCAAAAAACACTAAGCGGGAGGAAATGAAGAAAAACAGAAGCAAACAAAACTATTCAAAATGGCAGGAAAATTATGGGACGTCACTTGAAGGAGCTGCTCAGAATGTATTCTTCTATCCACCAATAAAGAAAGTTGACAAGAAAAATCCGGGTCAGCAACTTAAACCATCTAAACCTGCTTCAAAAAAACAGTTGTCAAAAGCAGACAAGATGAAAAATGATAATGCTGAAAAGCTATTGGCAAAAAGCATTGAAGATGACAAAATGAAAGCAAAAGAAAACTCAACTAGAAATCCTTCACAGTTTCTTAGCGTTGATAAGTTTGCGACATCCGAGGGCAAAGCAACTGCTTTATTTTATCAGTCTACTTCTCTGGCGCAAAAGATTATAGCTCAGCGAGAGCATAATCTTGACAAAAGGCGAATCATTGCAGTTGATTTGTTCTTGCGGCTCGATGAACTGCTGCATAAAAAGATAGATATTAATGGCACCAAAAGATTTATTGATTTCCTATCCAAAAAAGATCAAATAACTGCTAAACAGTTGTTTCAAGGTTTAGGATTCAAAACCGAAAGTGATGAACCTCGACAAACCCACGAGTATTTGTTCTTGGATATCGACTTAAGTGCATATCGCTTGCAACATGCTGGAGAATCAGTGCAGATACTCTCTGATCCGAAACCAGATTCCCGTGTTAAAGGATTTGTGCCGGATGATTGGCAGCGGGAGCTGTTTGATGCTGTGGATGAAAATCAGTCGGTCTTAATAATAGCCCCAACATCAGCGGGAAAAACTTTCATCAGCTACTATTGCATTGAAAAGGTTTTGCAGCAAACTGATGATGGCATTGTGGTATATGTAAGCCCTACAAAGGCTCTGGTCAATCAAGTTGCTGCGACGATCCATGCAAGGTTTAAGCACCATAATTTAGCTCAAGGCCAGTCACTTTATGGAGTATTTAGCAGGGATTACCGCAAAGATGTGTACACTGGTCGGGTATTGATAACCATTCCAGAATGTCTCGAAATACTTTTCCTCTCTGCACAATGTCAAAATTGGCGAAATAAACTGAAATATGCGATTTTTGACGAAGTGCACTGTATCGGTGGTGGTGTTGGTGATATACTTGGAGCAGAAGTATGGGAACATGTAATCCTACTGGCGCCTTGCCCGTTTATTGCTTTATCAGCAACTGTTGGAAACTCTGAAGTGCTACATGACTGGCTCAATTTGTCGGAAAAGAGAAAAAGTTTAAGTAACAGCCAAGGCGCAAGACATGTCAAGTTTGTTAATTATAATGAAAGATATTCCGAATTGGAAATATTTCTCTTCGAAATTTTTGATACTGCCTCTGAGGAAAAACTTATTGAATTGAACCCACTTGCTGTTTGCAAGTTGGAGATGGTTAAACAGTTCGGCTTGCCAAAGCAGCAATTAACTGCGAGACAAGTGTTCAACTTATGGGAAATTGTAGGAAAAATGAAACCTGATGTTCTGTTAACAATGAAACCATCTACGTTCTTTGGCGTAGAAGCAAGCAAGCAAGCACTCTTTCGTAGTGACCTTCGCAACTATGAAACTGTTTTGAAGGAACAGTTTGAAGACTTACTCACACAATCTTATTTTGATGATAGCAAATATAAAACTGACTTGTTTGGAGCTGTTGACAAACAGTTGACGAATCGTTCAGCCCCATTCAATGAGCTCAAGGTGGCATTGGAGAGAATAGTGGAACTTGTTTTGTGTTTAAAACGAAAAGAAATGTTACCATGTTTATGCTTTAGCGACTGTCGTTTACTTTGTGAAAAATTTGCATTCATGGTTTCAAGGCATTTCACAAAAGAGGAACAAAGGTTTTCTCGGCAATATATCGAAAAGCATTGCCGTATCCACAAAGATTACAAGAAAATGGATAAATTATGGCACCGCCAAAGAGACAAAACTGTGAAATCCCGTCAGTTAATATCCTTATTAAGTGACCCAGAGAGTACATTGTTTAAACATGAATATTTAAAGTTTGCCAAGTTCACACTGACTAAGGTCGGAACAGCAGATGACGTTTATCAAAAAGTTATCAAGCGTTTAAAGTGGAAGGATGGCAGCTTGGTTTCGACCTGGAGACTGTTGTATTGCATGAAGCGAGGAATAGGTATTCATCATTCTGGGATGACAAGGACACAAAGACAATCTGTCGAAATGTTATTTCGTTCAGGATTTCTGCAAATTGTATTCACAACGTCTACTTTGGCACTGGGCATTCACATGCCTTGTAAAACTGTTGTTCTCGCAGTTGATAGCCCGTATCTAACCCCTCTTCAATATCGACAGATGACCGGAAGGGCCGGTCGAAGAGGATTCGATAAAAAAGGATACATCGTTCTTTATAGCATTCCGACAAAGAAACTAACTCGGCTTTTGACATCTGATATACCGCACCTTCAAGCCAATTTGCCATTCACTGTAAGTTACATCCTGCGACTTTTAGCATTATATTCAACGGTACCTGACGAAGATCAGTCGGTATGTCTAGAACAGATCTGTTCTTTGCTTGAGCAGCCGTTTATATTGCATACTCTTTCGCTGCAAAAGGAATCGTTGCAGAAGATGTTGGAACATTATTTTGTCTTTGGCTGTCATTTTCTGAATCAAATGAAATTGATAAATTCACAAATGCAACCGATCAATGCAGCTGGGATTATAACTCATTTGTCTTATCACGAACCTGGCAATTTTCTGTTCACATATTTCTTACAACATGGAGCATTTCATGGATTGTGTCAAGAATTTTCGGGTGAAGAACTTTACGACAAGCTTGTGCTCATATTGAGCCACTTATTTACTAAGACGACTACTTTTAAAACAAAGAAAAATCGCTATCCAAGAGTCATTTTGGGAGATTTGCCAACATTATTTGCTCAATTATTGGACAACTACAATGCTGGAGTGTGCAATTTCTATGTATCTTACTTGAAAAGTTATGCTGCAAATGTTTTTCGATCTGACGCAGTACTTTCCACAATCCTACCTTTTTCTGGTTTCGCAGTGTTGTCCAAAAGAACTGTACCGAACTATGACAAAGCCATTATGCAAAACTTGATCGCATCAAAACAATCTGAAGCATCAATTGGTGGACCCATTTTTTCGCTGACTGGTAAAATTGACAATGACTTGGATTTATTAAATTTGAAAATGGTCTATCCATTGCGAGAAGATATTTATTATGATCGAAGATTTGTTCCGACAATATTGAATATTCAGAAAAACCATCGTGGAGAGCCAGTTTTTAAAAACGCATATGCTTTCAATTTTTGGAAACATGGCAGTCGAAAAGCCTTGCTGATTGAAAATGACATGCTCGAAGGAGATGCTTACAACATGGTGAATGACTTCTGTCTCGTGCTAAAAGCCATCAAGGTTGTTTTGGAGGAACTTGATAAAGACAACAAAAACAGACCAGATATAGTTGTGCAAAATATTGGAAGCTTGGCAGAAGCTTACCAATACAAATTCAATAATGCATTTTTGAAAACTGTCAAGTCTTATTAGCCTTTTAACACTTTACCTTGAATATAACAGTAATTATTACTTTCAAATTCTGCGATTGCACCCATCATATATTTTAACTTGAACAATCATATGATTAATGTGATTTTAACTAGACATTACAATTCTGATTATTATTTTAATTATATTGTATTCAGCGATTGTTATTATTGATTTTATTTGTAAAAATAAAATTATGGAAAGCAATTTTGAAAAACTATTGTATTCTACTCCTCTCCTTTTCCTGAATATCAGTAGCAATTTTATACTTTGTATACTTTGTACCATTACGGTCCTGGTTAAAGAATTGCTTCGAATAATTTCATGCATATTTCGGGAAATTAACCATTTTATATTTTTTGTTAAGGGGGCAACGCTAAGGGCATTATGCAAGGGGTGAGTGTGTTGAAAACAATAAGCATAGCAAAGGGCGAGAGGAGGGAGAGGGGTAAGGGACCAACTGGAGTTGGTGACATCATCACTTTTTGCTGTTTACATTCGTTCCAAAATAACAAACTTATGTGGAGGAAAACTCCATTTTCGAACTTGATTTTCGCAGATGGGTTTTACTCGAGGACATTGTCATTGGGCGTTCGCATAGCTGGCAAGATTGCTATTTTGGCCATTGAAAGCTGGTGTTTAACTTCAATAACATACGGCTGATTGGGCTCACAGACCAAACAGGATTTGATAACGGCTAGACTATTGGCCAATATTAGTATTTACAGCTGTGGCAGATCGAGGTCAAAATGATTGCCTCAAACATGCTACTGCCTCGGCAGTCTTTTAAATACATATTTTTGCTCCGCAGGAGTCATTAGCGAAGTTGTTGAAACACTATTTTGTATTTGCTGCTGTTATCTTAACCAGCTCGAAGCGATAAATTCTTTCATGAGCCCATAAGTGCCGCATTGACACGAACCCAGCAATTTTATTTTTACTTAAATTTGACAACAAGGGGCATTCATGCTTTGGCTAAGGATGTTCCAGTATGGAACTTTTTGACAAACTGATTACTCATCTTGAGTCATTTTATTTTCGAATACTCGCATGTTTGTTCCAGAGAGATATCGAAATGCGAATTCGTTGCAAGGGAGTGTTGTTTTGGGTGATTTGCCTTACAAGTTTGCAAAATTATTGTATGAGTACAATGTTGAAGTTAGCAACTTCTATTTGTAATATTTGAAAAAGATATGCGATAATGTGTTTGATACCAACCGAAAACAACTGAAACCTAATAGATACGCAAATTGATGGACCAACTTCCTTTTTTCTTTTTTAAATTTTTGCATATAGTCGGCAGTCGGCTATAGTCGGTAGTAGGCTTAATTATTTGGTACGACCGTGGAGTCTTGTTTACGACGGTTACGCTTACATAAAAGCAGCTGAAAATGCATTGAAAATCCATTGGAAATGCGCCAATAAACGCATGTACAAAGCAAGAGTTCATACAGTTTTGAATCCTCAAGATGGAACCGATGTTGAAATTCGAACGCAACATACGTGCGCTGCCAATCCGACGTTATTTGAAGTAATTAGTTCAATTAACCATGCAAAAAGCCGTTCCAGAACCGCTCATGAAACAACGA